>CAVNZG010000906.1:125494-216690 GCA_963693315.1 Diogma glabrata
TTCGTTTCAATCATAATAGTTATTCATATCAGTTAATAGAATGCGCTGCAGAAAGTCGAAAGTAAATTTTTACACACTTTTACTTAACTTGAGTTTTGAGAGTTGTGTTGGTTACTCTTTTGTGATCAATTTTTCAGTAACTTCCCATTATGTCATTAGTCCCAAATTTAAAAGACAAGTTTGTTGAAGCAGTCAGAACGTATTTCTAAAAGTTTTAAAGCAAAAATCTTTATAAAACTGAAGAAAAAAATGCAAATTTTTCTTCACTCTAAAAGACCTTAAACAATTGCACTGAAATTAACATAATCTGGTTGACCCATTTTGAGCGTAGGAATTTTGGTAGTACTGTGTATATCATTATAATCATAGGCATCATACATGTTTGTGTCATTTTTATATAGATAAAAGGGAAAGCACTAAGAGACTAATGAAACGAAACTACTGTATATATACACTAAAATATTTGAATTAGTTTTTCTCTCTTCTTCTCTCTTATTTAGCCATTTTCTACTGTTAGCAAAGAATATTGTTTGGTTTACATTTTGGTTTTAATAAAATTGTTTTTATTATTTATCGCGGTAATATTTTGACGAATTTATAATAAATATAAAAAATACTGTTGATTTGTTGTGTTTATTTCCACAACAATGTTGATACTGTTGTGTTTTTTCCACAATGTTTTTATGTTTGTTGGGAGCATAAAACATTCATTCGTGAATGAATTTTGATGACACTTTGGAAAAAGATGCAAACATGTATGACAAGAAACTGATTAGTTTTTGAGCGATAGTGAACAAAATGGTGTGGGGTCGCTGGAGCACCTGTTTTTTTGAAAGCTCTATAACATCTGTACCTGATAGTTGAATTGAATGAAACTTGGTACATGAGTATTTAGTGCGGTTCACAATAGTTCTGCATCCCAACTTCCGGTTTTTCACTTCCGGTAAAAAAAATTGTTTGTACTTTTGTGAAGTTTTTTCAGTGGCTTTATGCATACTACAGCCTACAATAATGAAGTGTTGTTTTTAAAGTTTGTTGGGAGCATACAGACTTCATTCATTAATCAATTTTAATGACACTTTGAAAAAAGATGAAGACTTTAATGACCAAGAATTAATTAGTTTTTGGACAATATTGGGATAAGTGGTGGGGGTCCTCCCGTACACCTGTTTATTGTTTCAATGTTTGTTGGAAGCATACAACATTCGTTCGTTAAGTAATTTTGATGACACTTCGCAAAAAGATGCAAATATGTATGGCAAGGAACTGATGAGTTTTTTTAGCGATAGTGAACAAAGTGGTAGGGGGTCCTCCGAGCACCTGTTATTTTGGAAGCTCAATAACATCTGTACCTCATAATCGAATTGGATGAAGCTTGGTACATTGGTACACATTTAATACGGTTTACAACAGTTCTGCATCCTAACTTCCGGTTTGTCACTTTCGGTTAAATTTTTTTTTTACTTTTTCTCGTACAAAAGAATTTATTTTTGTTATGTTATGTTTGTTATGTTTGTTAGGATACTACTGCTTGCTTTAATATTTTTATTATTAGAACTACGAAGTCTATAACTTTGGTTAGCTTTTAATTAAAGTATTTGATGGATATTAGCATATAATAGTTAGCATATAATGCACATTGCATGTAATTTTTTCATATGTTAATGTCATATTAGCATGTATTAGCATATAATATTAGCATATAATCAGCTCCAGGACACTATGTATACATCAGCGTCGCAATATTTTGTTTTAATTTTGGGGGCAAAAATACGCTTAAATTTGGAATTCAATGCAATAATAGAAATATTTACGGCGCCTCTACTAAAATGCACGAGTGTTAGTAACAATTTATTGGTGTGCAAAAAGTACTTCAAATTTTAACATCAATTTCACGTCCTCTATTCTCTTAGTTCTTTGATAAAAGGCCATATATTATAAATAATGAATACAAAAAAAAATCAAAGTATGACATTTCGTTTTAATTTTAAATCTTATACAGACCTTTTTTCCTAAAATTCATATCGTTATTTTGGTGTATGTATTTGACAGATTACATACAGCAACGATAATTAGAAATCAGTAATTATGTATTAAATTTTATTGCAAAAATGATAATAAAGCAACTATAGTAAAAACAACACAAAACAATCTTGATTTGAAAGAAATAACAATTATTTGAAGTTTTTCGTTATACAAATCAGCTGATCACATCTGTCATGTTTTTTTGGGGAAAAAAGTCTTTCATTCACGATTCGTTTGAGTAAAATCGTTATTTATATCAGTTAATAGAATGCGCTGCAGCAAGTTAAAAGAAAACTTGTATTGTGTTTGTCAAAACTCTCATTATGCTAAGCCTGATTGTTTTTTAGCACAGAAAAACCGTGAAACATAAACAATATTAAATAAATTTAGAGGCTCAGCTTATGGAAGGTTCATTGTATTTTGCATATGGGGTCAACAATCAGGCTTGAAAGTTTTGATATTTGTATAAAAAGAATTTAATCCATCGCAAACATCGCAAATTTTCGGAACTTCAACAAATGCCAACAAACATTTGTTTTTAGAAAATGTTTGGTTAGTGGAGACTGATTGTTAGCAAATGGAAGTAAACATTATAATTTATAGCAAACGTTTGTTGTTTGTGTTTATGCAGTATCGTTTTACTTACGGCATATTTTATAAGAATTTATTAAATTTGAAAATAAGATTAAATCTTAGGTAAGTGATTTAATTACTGGTTTTACTTAAGATGTATTTACTGTGATATTAAAGTGGTAAGCTTAGTTCTAGGTAAAATAAAAATCAAAAAACAGACTCAAAAAATGTATATGGCTAAAAACTATAAAATAAAAACAATAAAAAAAATTTGAAAAAAACACACTTTTATTGAAAACGAACCAAAAACTAAAAAATACATTTTGCATTGACCCACCCAACACGATGTTCCAAGAAACAAAGGTTATATTGAAACGTTAAATCTTTTATTAATAACTATGTTTGCTTTCAAAATTCAAACTGTAATAAGGAAATAAATATTTAAATAACTAAACAATTTAACACAGAAGGTAAAATTAGATGTGCAGACTAGAATACTATTTAACTAGAAGTTTTGTTAGATAAATAATTTTTCGTTAAAGTTTTTTACAAAAAATAAAAGTGGGTGGCGTAGTCAATCTAGAAAGGCAATAAATATGTAGAAAATATGCTAATTCTAAATCTTAATTAAGTAATAAGTATAAATACTAAAACTTAATTCAACTATTTTAAAGTATTAAGGTCCAAATACATGTGCAGAATTCTGCATGCAGCGAAATTAGAACATGTGTTGTTATATGAGAGCACTTACATCCCAGTTAGAAGTGTTATCGATCAGTTATTGATAAACACTCGATAATGCAACATCTATATATCGATAACGCGTTATGTACATCATTATGAAATATCATCGATAATTTTTGTTCAAAACTGTGGCACCACATTATCGATGAAAACTATCAATAACATACAAGCTAGCTATTATCGATAACGCAATCAATTATCTGTTACCAATATCGTTGTCAATAACTGTTATTGAAAAGGTTATTGAATTGAAACCATTATTTGGTTTCAATACAAAATATAAATAAAAATCGGGGTGGTTTTAATTTCATATTAATTTTATTTTCATATATTTTATTTTAAAAAACGGTTACATATTTACATTTAAACTTATTTTGAATTTATATTTTAAAAAATCAACAATTATATATTTTTATGAAATTGAAATATGTACATATATAAATTTAATTTTAGGTTATAGATTAGTAGGCACTATATAATATAAATATTAAAAAATTATGCACATATTTCTTACATATAAAAAAAATTAACATATGACTGTTAAGATTTTTGTTTTATCTAACAATATTAATTTTATAATACACCTTAATTTTATAATATAATAATTATCACATCATTTATATAAATCACAATTCAGAACACAGTCACAAATTTGACAAAATGTCTGACTTTTGCTTACAAAAGTGAGACAGCGCACCCAGATAACAATTTACAGTTTTTCTTTGTTCTACTGGTCGATAACAACATCAATAACGGTTGTTATCGGTATTGGATTTTTAACTGGGATGTAAATTCTGCATGCAGAAAAATTCTGCAAGATATCTCTAATTCTAATTTCGCTGCATAGAGGCAGTGCTACCACAATAAAAAAAACAAAAACTACTTGAAAGCAGATACAAATAGATGATTTTGACATTTTGTTTGAAAATGAATTATTTTTTATAACTCAAATAGAAATGAATGATGTTTTTTTAAAAATGAAATTATTTTTGTAATGATTATTTGTTTATAAAGATATTCAAATATTCTAAATAATCCAAATTATAAAATAATTAAAACTAATATTGTTAATAAATAAATCTTTGGGAAACGATTATCGGAAACAGTGGTATATGTAATTTGAACTTAAATTTTAATTTAGACATAAACGTTTTTATAGGCAACGATTCAATTATTTTCTTCTATCTTTTAATTAAAAAGACAGTTTTCTTTAAATTGCGATAACTTTCACTTATAACTATTTCATAATACGTAAGAACACGAACTGTCATTGTTACGAAAATTCTGCACGTCAAATATATAAAAATCCTGCACATCTATTTTAGATGCAGATATGCATGCAGCACTGCGTGCAGACTTTCTGCACATGTATTTTGGGCATTATAAATTACTTATAATACAAAATGTGATTTAATACGTTCAAAACTGCGCAACCTATTTCTATTTTTTGTAAAAAATTAAAAATAAAAATCAGAAAAATTTCGTTTAACTTATTTTAAATTGCTCGATAATGTAGTTTTTTAAAGTAATTGCTACTGTCTTTTTCTGTTTCGTTCAAATTATTATCATTTCGATATTAACAAGAAAATTGATTATTTTTTGACAGGCAGTGCTAAAAATCATAGAATAGTGGTTTTCCATCATTATTTTTCATAATTTCATTCCCGTGAAATAAAATAAGAAAAACAAAACCTATGCTATTTGAGCATGTATTTATTTCTCTTTCAATATGAGTTGACATCTTCATCACAAAAGACTGATTTATACATAGATTAAGGCTGCAGACAATTTACGGTATGTAAATTGATCGATAGTGTAGTCTTTTAGGTTATTGCTATTGTCTTTTAGCACAGTGTGACGTAAATACGTAGTAAAATTAAGAATGCATTCAGGGAATTTTATGGCATCTACAATATTTTCTTCCGTTTTTTAGATGAAATGTTTCATGGCTATTCAGTTTTTTTTACTTTTTGTTGTTGTTTTCTTTTTTCATTTTTTCAATTTTCTGTTGGTGATTGTTGCACAATTTATTTTAATTTTTTCTTAAAATGGAATATGTTTTTTCTCAACATTTTTGTTTGTTTTTGAATTTAATTAAATTTTTTCAATAAATTATTGAATAGTAATTTTTCTTTTAAATTTTTTTTGATTTTCAATTAGACACAAAATATGTAATATGTATTATGAACAAAAATTAGGATTTCAAAAGTTTCATAGAACATTCTATTCTTTTAGGAATAATTTATATATTAAATAGTGAACTTGGTAAATGGTATTTATAATAAGGTTATTAATTACAAGATAAAATGTTTATTACAATTGATTGGTTGAAATGGAATAGGTTTAATTTTCCTTAAATCAAGATAAATTAATTAAAAACATATTGCGGCAGGAATCAGAACCAGAAAGTTGTTCTATAGAAAAAAAAGAAACATACCAGCATAGAAAAATATAGATTTTTAACATTTTTTAAAAAGAACGTACGTTGAAAACTTTTGATATTTTGGGTGCAAAAAACAGTTTGTGTTATAATAAACATTTTTTTTATAAATTTAAAAATTTAAATAGATTTAATAAAAAGAAGTTCAAAATACTCGGTATAAAATTTCGTTGTCATTATCGATGTAGAGGGTTGTGAGAAAGGTCCGGGGTTCAAAACGGACCCTATATTTATTTTTGCTGTTTTAGTGTATTATTTTGTTTTATAACATTATTCCTTTTCATCCCCAAATTCCTTTTTATTCATAAAAATTCCATTTACGGCATTTAAATTTTAAATTTATCGATAATTTAGTTTTTTAAAATTATTGCTATTGTGTTTTAGTTATTTCGTACAAATTTATATAATTTCCATATCAAAAAGGTAAATAATTATTTAATTGACAGGTAGCTAATTTTTACAGTTTTAATCAGTGTTTTGAACCCAGAAAAATTGGGGTGCCGGTTCAGGTTCGGATTCAATACATTAAAATTTAGTGGGTTCGGGTTCGGTTCGGGTTTGGGTTCGGGTTCAAATTTGTTACAAAAAAAAACAATTTTATTTGTTTATTGAGAATTTTTGAGATCAATTAACTCAAGTAAGTAAAGAAGTAATTGGAATTTTTTCAATTCAAAGGTATGGTTTGAAGTTTCTCATAGAAAAAAACTCCAATTCACATTTTTCGTGATTTCGGATGAATTCGAACCTCGTGAGTGCCCGGCTCGAATCCTTGGGCAGACAGATAACGCCGTTGAGGCGATGACAATTTCGAAGTTGAAACTTCTTCACCACTTATTTATTTTTGCTTAAGTTGAATTTTTCCACTGTCATTAGACTCAATATTATGGAAATGTTTTTACATTATATGGGATTTTTTTATTTTTATTTTTTTATGTTACATTACATACCGTATTTATGTTACACACATATTTATTTTGGAAAAAAATTTTCATTTAATTCTCACTATTCACTATTCTTTACTGAAACAAATAATAACCAAAACATTCTGGTTTGAAACAAAACAAATTCTGCGAAATATGAAATTTCTTACGCAAACTTCCAAAATTTCCTATACAAACTGAACCTGAACCGCGTTTTTGATTGGGTTCGGGTTCGGGTTTGGGTTCACATAATTTAAAAGATATCTTGCTCCGGAGCGGGTTCAGGGTTCGGGTTCGGTTCGGGTTCGAAACCCTGGTTTTAATTGATAGATAGCTAAAAATCATATAATGTTTTTTCCCATCAGTATTTTAGGAAATAAAACTTTTCTGTAAATAAAATAAGGAAAAGCATTAGTATTTTTTTATTATTATTTCCATCCTTTTGTGATTGAGGTTACCTAACGAAACAATCCGCAATATATATCGTATACAAATTTATAGTACACCTCACTATGTATTTTTGTAAAACTAGTTAAGCAGAAGGTGCATACAGAATAGATTAGAAGAGGTTGAATTATGATTGATAGTAGTTGTATCAAAGCCGGATGAAAAGGGGAAGAGGATGTTGGTGTGCGAGGGAAAAGGAGGGCGGAGCAAAACCCTCGTGATACCCCCTAGTTCAAAGTGGACCCTATCTAATTTAATAATTTGTTAGTAAAAGAAATAAAATTTTGTACAAAATAAAATAGTTTTTAATTTAGTTAAATTAATTAAACAACCACGTCGAATTAAAAACGAAACTGTTTCTCATTTCTTTACGAGCTGGTTGATCAGATCTACCTCCATTGATCTAACCGAATCTGAAAACCAATGAACTCGGTCCACAACGCACATGTGACAGACGTCAGCGGGAAGAACGTAAAGAATCATCATTGTTTTTTACTTCTCGAATTTCATCACTTCTTGAATTTGAAAGTATTCATAACGCCATATATTTTTTTGCTTACTTAATTCTTTTGAGCATCGAAATTTTTATGAATTTCAGACGACAATGATTAAAATATAATATTTATTAAATTACCTCGGTACACCTTAAAAATGAAAAAGTTTGGTTTAGTTTTTTAAACACTCAAAAGATATATACAGATAAAAGTATGTAAACCGTATCTATAAAATTCCAATTCTTGTTTTGCTAACGCCATTAACTCAACACTTAATAAAACTCAAAATTCTAATTCACAGCTACTTTCAATTTCTCAGAATTACATGATTCTGTTTTCAATCTTTTAATATGATAGTTTATTTAAGATTACAATAAAATACTTAAATGGTTCAATATTATTGTAAGATGTTGATTGATGCATGTTAGAAAAATATTCGATTGATTTATGGAATATAAATACTGGAAAAGTTTGTAGGTTTTGATTTGAAATAAAGTTTAAAGATTATGATTGAGATGATATCACGGACCATTGTTGTTTTCGGTACAAACTATGCAAAACTTAAACTAAGTTTCGTGCCAACGATAAGATAACAAAAAAATTGGTTTTTGTTGTTACTGATCATCTCATATTCTCATGCATGCAATTCTGTTAATTTTGAACAAAATAAATTAATAAATTTGTACTTCAATCAAACATGTGTTTTACTCAGATGATAATCGTCAAAAAAAAAAAAAACAATAGATAATCAACCAAGTTTTTTGTTGCGAATAGTTTCCGGTTTTTATTAAACGCTGTTATTAAACTAGAAATAAATAATAATCAAAAGTCGAAAATTTTCGATTTTTTATTTAAATCAATATATTATTGTATAAATAAAATCATGATAAATTCAAACATATAAACATTTAAATAAAACCACAAAGTGGAGGCGCCCAATTTTTCATAAACAACAAAACCACAATCATATGTTTCCCGATAAATGTTTGTGCAACAAAAAGTTGCTACACACGTTATTATTACAAACATAACACAACTAATAATATTCAATTTTCCATAAATCGCTTCAATAACAAAACTGAGTAACATTTTATAAATATATTTTTTTTTTATTTATGTTGATTTGTTTACTATCTATCGTTTTCGTTACGGTTGGAGAGTTGAAAATCAAAGAGAATGAATAATAGAAAAGCGAGATCAAGTTGATAAGTAAGTAAAAATACTGATATAAGATTAATAAAATAAAATATAAGACAATTGATCGTCAACGTTCCAACGATTTCTGAATAGAGTAAACTATTTTAATGTAATAAATTTATAGCCTAAACCCCTCCAAGGCGGTGGTCAATTTACTTTCCAACCAAACCTTATAAATTTTGTTAAAAAAAAAATCCACTTGTTGAATTTAAGTTGCTGATATAAAGAGACTAACTACATTTGAATACTATATTTTTGTTTGTATTTTTATTTATCCATAAAACTACCGGTCATTTCGAATAAAATGGTCATTCGGTTATGTTTTCTTTTCTGTGTATGATCAATCGTAAAGAAAATTATAATTAAAAAAAAAAGAAAATTAAGTTTTTAAGATCATTTGAGATTATTATTGTTGTGATTTTTCAAAATTAAATTAAAATCTATAGTGAAGTATAATTTATGTGATTAATTATTATAGAAAAAATAAGTGAATAAAAGAAAATGAAGAAAAATTTAAAAGGAATTATTCCTGGATTAGGATCACCAAAAACAGAAAAATCATTGGATACAAAAATAAAAGAAGAAACAGGAGTAAAAGTAATAACAGCTCCACGTAAGTTTAATATATTTACAGTGATTTTCATAAGAATTTTTACATACTATTTATAAAGTGTGGGAAAATACTTTAACTGTGTTATTCATTTTTAATTACCACATTGAGTTAATGAATTAAAGTTTAAAAACTAATAGTTATAAAAATATTTTTTAACATTTAAGTAATTATGTTTTATTTTTGTTTGAAGTATGCTAAATGATAAGAAATTGTTTAATGAAGACAGTTTGAAGTGTTTTAAATTCCTAGTAAAGTACGCAATAAATAAGGTCAAGGAAATTTGTATAAGTGCATTTTTGAAAAGATTTGAGTAGTGCTAATCATTGTTAGTTTTGTTCTAATTGATTAAACAAAAAAATCTACCGATACGATTTTTGCACTCACAAAATATTATGTCAAAAAGTTAATAATCTGTCACACCTTGGTCTGCAAGTAAACGAACTCGAACAAGCAAACAAAATTAAACATTAAACTTCAAAATATTGTTTTAAATCGTCAAAATAAACATTTGAGTTATGCGTTTAAGAAAAATATTTAAACCTTACCTTGAAAAATTATTGCTGTAGTTTGCTGATTTTTGTTTAAAATTTAAACGCTTTTTAAATTCTTTATACATAAATATCTGTACAGTTTAAAAAAAATTCCAAACTATTGTTTATAGGCTTTTGAGCTGAAGAAATGTCTGGTCTTGTATCTTGTGAAACATACATAATTGACGAAGAATTTTTTATGATATCCTACTGAACCAAACCTCGCATTGAATTTCATTTCTTCGTCTACTAAATTGGTAGATTTGCTTCACAATTAACTGCTATTTTTTTTTTAATTATTATTTTCTATAGCTTTATTATTTGTTTTTGGATAAATATAAATAAATAAATTTGGACAAATATATTAATAAATATAATTCGTATAGTTCTCCTTATTATGATATTGTTTACTTTGTATTATGATGCATTTTTCGATATCGCAAATAGAGTACGATTCAGTTTTTAATAATATCCAACAACAATTTTTTAATTTTTTAGTTTGGTGAATGACTGAATGCTGTCAAATATGCTTAGTTCACTAATAAATTTTAAAAATTAAGGTTACTTATTTTCCGCGGATACTGGTAATTGTTGGCCACGGATCACTATGTTTTTCCATACATATTTAAAGCATAAGCTACCGATTTCCTGTGTAGCTCTTTTAGGTGACATTTTTATGTTTAATGGTTTAGCCTTGCCGTTGGTATCATATCTTCTATAGAAATAAAAATTGTTGAGACAGTTTCACATGTGTCTGGGTGGCAATGGTGTATGGAAAATTTGTATGGGTGTTCAGGTTCAGGAAAGCAGATTGCTGACGATACATCCCCGACTAGCATTATGGCTTTCCCTATTACTGATAGAAACCGGCTGAGGCACACTGAACAGGCCCTGATCAGTAATGTAACGCATCAAACTATCCTATCGTTTGGAAAATATTCTATGTTTATACTTTATACCTATACGTAGTCATAACGCAGAGAAGCAATAATTAAAATGGGTGTAAAGTTTCGCAAACTATGTACATAACTAAAATGGATAATACTCTAGTTAGTTTTAACACAATGAAATTTATTTAAATAAAATAGGGCTCAGATCAAGACAAATAGGACATACCTTAATTGGAAAATCATATAGGATTCTGATCGGGTCCTGGTCTGGCATTTACTACTAGGGATGAGATAGGTCGTCGCAGTCCGGGCTGGATCAGGACATATAGGTTCTGCCATATTAAGGAAATCAGTTATGATTTCTGATAGAAACTGGATGCAAATGCCCTATTAGAACTTACCTTGCTACACTATGATCCGGCCCGAATCATAATAGGGCATGCCGGGACAAAATGCTAGTCGGGCATACGTTTGCCAGCATGATTTCTGTTTTGTCTTGTACTATATTGATCAAATCCTATATAATGCGGTATTTGACATCGCTGTAGAATGTAGATTATAAATGCAATCCCTCCATCCCTATTCATTTTTTTTATTTTGATCTTTTCTTTAATGCTCTACCTACCTATTCAGCTAAGATTAAAAAATTATGGATATTGCTAAGCTGAAAATTTAGAAACAGTTTTAGAATTCTTTTTGTTTTGTCTTTTCTTTTTTTATAACTTTTTAAGTTAAAAATACAATCATAAATTATAAGGAGTACAAGGAGTATTTAAATCTTGAAAAGTACAGAAAAAATGTAGGAAATAAGAGAAAGAGAAAGAAAAAAATACAAAAATGTAGTACAAAACCTCTCAAAGAAGCATAATTCTTCCGAAAAGGAGTACGCCTTAACTTACCTTAACTCACCTTAACTTACTGTCTTTTCAATTTCTGTTTTGTATGGGTTAATTGTTTGATTTGGCCTTATAACTTTTTAAGTAATGTTTTTAGCTAATTATACTATTTTCATAAACAAACAATTATAGCTTGTAAATAATCTATAATTTGACAAAATTAGGACAGTTAAAAATATAAGTCATTTTTTGCAAACACCAAACTCGATATATTTCTTAATAAAAAACATCTCCAAATTATATTTTAAAATATTTCAAAGTCAAAATGAATCAAAAAACCAATAACTAATCCGTATCTGTATCCGTATACGTATCCGTATTAAAGTAAGACGTATTCGAAATTCCGATGAAGAAAATTATGTTTTGGGTGAAGATATATCTAACTTATTCCTTTTCTGCACATTTATATCTTTTCTATTAAATGTGAAGTACATTTGACACTTCCCGGAAGACCGTGGGCCCTATTCCCGAACAGGTATTTGTCAATCGACAATATTGTCAATTTCACCAAAATGCTTAACAAATAACAACTTTGTATAAAAATGGTATTCTGTAACTCAAATTTGTGTATCCTTAGACTCAAATCAATTATAACAATTTTTTACAAAATTATAACAGATTTTTGGTACTAGATTCGTACTATACTTTTGACAACTAACTTTTTTAATCTTAAAAGATGCAAAAAAATAAAAATACATTTAATAAATAAATATGTTTTAATGATATTTATATAAAAATATGATTATTTATTTTAAGACTTAATTTTGCGTTATAAATTAATTTTTACGCCAATCGATGAAATTTGTATAAAAAAGTCAACATACAAAACATAAAGCAACATTGTGATTTTGACAGTAACTATATTGTTCTTGTCAGATTCACAATATTGTGTTGAATTTTCACCAAATTGGTGTTACATAATACGAAATTCACAATATTGTGTGAATTTACAATATTGTGATGACATTTATGTGTTCGGGAATAGGGCCCCGCCCGTATCATAATCTTTTTATTTTCCATTTAAGTTCACCTATTTATGTGAAAATAAAAGAATTAAAAAAAATAAAACTCAGAAAAAAAGAAAGCAATCGATTTTTTGTGACGATTTTTGTTTTTGACTGAACAGTTGGCTTTGAAACATTGGAATCATTTGGAAGAGTTTTTGACTTTGTGGTCTAGGATTTGGCATTTGGTTGGAATGGTTGGATATGGATTTGTATGAAGTGTTAAATATAGTTAAAATTCAATTAATTGGATTATTGGTGTAATATTTATATGTGAGGGAAAGGGGGAGGGAGTGGGTAATACTATCATAAAAAATGCTGCCAAATTTGAAAATCTAAATCTAAAAGTGTTAATCGTTGTATTATCCGCATCGTTGGGACAGGACCTGTTGAATATATAGACATATAAGTCAAATTCGATTGATTGGGATTTTATTTGTTGGAAGTTTTTGATTGAATTACTGATTTTCATTGTTAATAAAACGATGCGTGCCAGGGTGGTTCTTCTAAATTCTGGAATCTGGGTTGTGATTTAAACACGGGTGGTTTTGTTTTGTATTCTGAATTTTCTTATGAGTTGAATTGGCTACCAGAATTTACGCCAGCGGGAGCTAGCGGAACAATATGTTCTACACCCCACCCCACGTATTGCAATAAATTATACAAATAATCAGATAATGACGAATCTATTGGTTTCATTAAATAAAAGATATTCAAACCATGACAAATTTTACATGTTTACTTTATATTACACATTTCAATCGGACTAGTATTCCATGTCAAATGGATTATGACAAATTTCACAAATGTGTAGATTATCCGAGATCAACACAATTTTTGCGGTAAACAAAGTATTTAAAACTAAAATAACGATTGCATGCTATACCCAAATAGTATCGCATGTGATAAATACTCAATATTCCAATTACGTTTTATAGGCAAAATTCCAACAAATTCTAAGCATATTATGCTCCACATTCACTGGACTTCAATAAATTTTAAATCACTTTTGGATGGTTCCAGATCCACCCCAAACGTTAGTTCTAGATGTGAAGAAAAATGAATAATTTATGAAATATATATAGATAGTTCCTGACTGTAGTTGATCTTGTTGTTTTTCATCAATATTGTCACCAGCCGTGCTCAGACGAAGTCAGTTTGTGCAAACAGTCTGTTGAGATCACTCACTGTCATATAGTGATAAAACGCAAAAGGACTTTTTTGTCCGTACATCGTACAAATAAAACGCATGGCCCGAATCAATAGTCTCGAGTACCTTCAATTCACAAAGATTTGAAAATAGCTTCCACCACCCCTTAGAACGCATGTTGCTGTGGGACCTGGGTCTTAAAAGGTATTTGCTGTTGTGACACTGATATTGTAATCCTTATTACACAACACTTTTTATTAAAAAATAAATAAAAGAAGCACTTTCAGATGTAAACAAAAATTGATGATTTATTTGTTTTTTTTTGTGTTTATGTGTGTGTGTTTTTATCATTTATGGAAAAGCCGTTTCATTAGCATACGGGAAAACTTAATAATATTTTTCACTAATTTAAAGAAGTTTAAAAATTGATCCTTTTACTAAAAACATGATGATTTATACTTCGAATATTGATATTCGATTTTAATATTCATTTTTAATTAAATAAATAATATGTAATTTCTATTAATTAGACATACTGCCTGGTAAAACAATTTACATTCCTTACATTGATTTTAGGAAGTGTAATAAATAAAATAAATCAATAAAATAAAGAAACAATTCTTTAAATTTATTTATTTATGTAAAAATTTGGCACAACACTGGTTTTGATTTGGACATACAACGTGATCTAAATGTGTTACTATAATGATAACATAATCGCTTAATTCTTTAAAAAGATTTATTTGAGAAACAATCGTTGTTTATGGTTATCTGCCAATAAACAAGTTCAGAGCTCATTCAAAGTTAATGACAATTCGATTTAACTAAAATAACTGAATTTACTGATAAAACAACAACAATAGCACACATTTTTTTTCGGTTATCTAAATTGAGACGCTTAATGGAAAGTTTTGTTCAATACATTTTTGAAAAAGATGTAAAGCTTTTTTTCCCATATTCATTCGATTGTTGCTTATATTCCAACATTATATTCGAAAATAATAATGTTTTTCTCAAATCGGACACAATAAGTCAGTTTTCTAGTTTGTTATCTGTCAGCAAAATGAAGTATTCCCCGACACTACAGCGTTGCTAGGCAACTTACTAAAAACAGTACTAGAAAATATTCTCTGCCTAGGCAGAGAATACTTTCCAGTACGGTTTTTCATCTGTTTTTAAGAAATACATGATATAATATTAATTTATTTAGTTTTTATTATTATAACTGTAAAATAACATATTTAAGAACTATTTATTATAGGTTATATTTACATTAATTGTACAATTTGTACAGGTGTTGAAAATTGGCACAGATGGATTACAATTAAGGTTAGTTATAGCCACTGATTCACTATTATCGTTTATTTCGATCATGTTACGGTCCACACCTGGATTTTGTTCGGTACTATTGAAAATTCTGTTTGCAACTTCAATTTTGTTATTTAGAGAATCATCAATGTACCCTTCGGCAACAGTTGACGATTTCCAACCACCATGTCTCTTAAGGCAAGTCAAATCTGCACCTGTATCTACCAATATTGTAGCAGATGATCTGCGAAAACAGTGCCCTGTGTATTCTTTCGCATTTGGCAACTTCAAATAAGTTTGGGGCAATTTACCAAATTGATGTATGCCCACTACTTGTCTGTTACCTCTACCGTTTTTTAATTTGAAAAAGAATCGAGGGTTATCGAAATCAGTGGGACGTAATGCTTTGTATCTACGATATATTTCGATATACACTTCATTTACAATAAATGATCTTGGTTTGTTTGTCTTGCTGACAGGAATGGTAATCAATATATTATTTCCAATTTCTTGAATGTCATTCAAATTCATTCGGCATAGTTCATCTTGACGACATGCGCCAGAAATTCCAAAAATTAAGGCAACCTAGAAAACAAATTTTTTGTAAATAAATAATGAGCGCGTACATATTAACATACTTTTGCCATTAAATATGTCTCATCTGGAGCATGTTCCATAAATGTTTCTATTTGTTGTTTCGTTAATATTTTGGACTTTTTAGGCTTATAACCATCTGACTGACGTTTCAGTAATGCGCGTAGTTTTTGATATTTGGATATATCAACATTATTGTTAATGCTAAGCGTCGACCTCAGCATCGAATAGTTGGACCATAAGGTTGACGGTTTCATCTTTTGACATAAATCCGCAAAATATGCAATTAAAACATTTTCGGAAAATGAATTGGTCTCGTTATTTGTGCGATAATCCCTAAAACGCTTGTATGCATTTTCGTACTTCTCTCTCGACTTCTGCGGCAACAAATTTATTGTAGTCAATCTTGCCGTCTCCAAGATGCCAGGCGAAGTACCTGGGATTGAATTATCAGAATCGTTGTCCATTATTTTTAAATTCAAGTGCACTACAAATTAGCAACGCGTATCGTTTGCTTTGACAGACATTTAAATAAATTGAAAACGCACGCGATTGTTATAATTCTAAGGTAACTTTGATAGTAAAATCTATTGAAAATATAAATTGACAAATGTTGCGTATTTTAAAGAATATAATGAATAAAATTGATAATCTACGATATACTGCCGATTGGAGAAAAAATAGTATGTGTAACTCGTGGAAAAACTATATATCGAATATATCGTTTTTCCTACACGTTACACAATATACTATTTCATTCGTTTTAAATTGCAGTGTCTAAATCAATGAGTATAATTGACCCCAAATAAGCAATATCACCCTCAATCTTGACAATGGAATATTCCTTGATGGTGATAGGTTATTGCTTTCTCGAAGAAATCTAAGTTTTCTTCCTGTAATTTTTTTAAACAAATTGGCTTTTACCTTTTATTTTTATTTTTTCTATCCTATCATGAAATATTTGGTTTATGTGATAATTTATTTTCTTCATTAGTTAAAAAATCTTAAAAAAACGTTCCTCAACAGCTCAGAAAGCATGTTAAAAGGTTCAAAAAAATTGTGTGAACCCTTTTGACACACTAAATAATTTTTCTTCACCACAATTTTAAATTGTGTGTAAAGTAAATGCAACTATTAAGAAAAAAAAATCTTACATACCCAAAATTTTGTTTTTCTTTTGTTTTGGACCATCCTCTATCTAAATAACCTATAAAAACTTTTGTTGTGGGTTTGACATTCCTGCATAGGATCTAGATGAAACTTTGGCAAATGATCCAGGTTAACTTGAAAATAGAAGATCTGGATTCATTTCAAATTTGGAAAAAATAGCGGGGGGTCTCCCGAATACCTCTAAGTTTAAATCTTCAATAACTTCTAATCCCGGCTTATGATCATATGGAAACTTGGTACATAAGGTTTTAGTACTGTTTCCAATACCAACTGCATACCAACTTCCGGTTTGTAACTTGAAAGCTTTTTTTCAGGTGTTTATCCCTACTGTAGCCTACAATTACCGATCGATTTTCATGAAACGTTGGTAAAAGTTTTCATGTAACATGAGAAAGATTTTATCAGCTTTTGGAGTACATTGGGTGAAGGGTTTGGGGGTCCACAATACAACAGGTGTTTATTCCACCATGTTTTTTATGTTGGAATGAGCATACAACATTCGTTCGTGAATGAATTTTGATAACACTTAGGAAAATGCTGCAAATATGTATGACAAGGAGCTGATTAGTTTTTTAGCGATATTTAACAAAGTTGTGAGGGGTCCCCCGACCACCTGCGTTTGATTTAGTACGGTTCACAACAGTTCTGTATCCCATCTTCGGTTTGTCATTGCCGTTAAAAAATTGTTTTTACTTTTTCTCGTACTACTGAATTTATGTTTGTTGGGATACTACAGCTTTCTATAATATTGATATAATTAGAACTACGCGAAATCTATAACTTTAGTTAGCCTTTGATTAAAGTTTTTTATGGATATTAGCTCACTATATATCCAGAACATTTTGTTTCCAGAGCTGTGGTGAAGTTAGCCAATGCATCAGCGTCGCAATATTTTTTTTTGAAGTAAAACTTCTTTATGCGTTATGAGAATTTTGCAACGGAAGTAAAAAAAACGAATATAATATTCGGCAAATATACGATACATACAATTCGATTATGACACACATATTTTAAATATTCACTGGTTTTTGGTGCATTATAGAAATAGTTCATATTTTTCGATGCTTAAAAATTTAACAGAAATTCAATTAAAAAAACATAATTTTGAATTAAATTTAATGATTTTTAATCCGAATTTTTGGAGTATTTTAGTTTAATTTAATATCAGTTTTCAAAATATTATATGTCTGCTCCATTTTTGTTTACAATGGATGCTTAGACTCGTAAATTAATAAAACTGGCAGCATACTTGGCTTTTTTAAAGTCAGAGAAATAAGTTGTCGCAAATCTTGGTAAATGGCATATATAATGAAATATATAAGATGACAAAAAACACCGTTTTGAAATTTGAGCAAAATCGAATAAGGTGGATGTGTGCATGTGTGGTGGACCTTTTTGGTTTGCATGGTCAATTCATTCATTTGTTCATTTGTTATTATATTTTTCATTCACTTATTCAGTCTCGTACTAAATGTTATATGAGTTGGATGTGTGGATTGTAGATGGTAGTCATGGTGTGGTCATGGTGGTCATTGTGGTCATGGTGGTCACGGTAGTCATGGTGGTAAAAGGTCATGGTGGTCATAGTGGTAATGGTGATCATGGTGTTCACGGTGGTCATGGTGGTCACGGTGGTCATAGTGGTCACGGTGTTCATTGTGGTCATGGTGGTCAAGGTGGTCATGGTGTTCAAGGTGGTCATGGTGGTCATGGTGGTCATGGTAGTCATAGTGGTCATGGTGGCTATGGTGGTCATGGGGGTCATGGTGTTCACGGTGGTCATGATGGTTATGGTGGTCATGGTGGTTATGGTGGTCACGGTGGTCATGGTGGTAATGGTGATCATGGTGGTCATGGTAGTCATTGTGGTCGGTGGTTATGGTGGTCACGGTGGTCATGGTTGTCACGGTGGTCATGGTGGTCATGGTATTCACGGTGGTCATGGTGGTCATGGTGTTCACGGTGGTCATGATGGTCATGTTGGTCATGGCGGTCATGGTGGTCAAGGTGGTGATGGTAGTCATGGTGGGTAATGGTGGTCACGGTGGTCATGGTGTTCACGGTGATCATGATGGTCATGATGGTCATGGTGGTGTCACGGTGGTCATTGTGTTTAGAGTTTGCATCCCGGGCTTTCCCAGGCGGGAAAAAATATTTGTGTTGATTAAATTTGGTTTGTTAAATAGAAAAATGAGTGCGTGTACTCTGCACGCGGTTGAAATAAATTTCTTTGGCTACTGTGGCAGGTATTAATAAGAAAATGAAATATAAAATAAATATGTCATATTACAATTTAGAGTTGCATTTCATGATAATATAATTTACTGTGTAATAAAAAGCAATATTTACATAATGTGTTAAAGTCAATTCAATTATTAGCATAATTGAAATATGAAATTAGAGGTTTATGACAAATTTGCAAAATTTATTGAAAAATGCATCAATTGTTGAACCAATTGTTAAATTAAGTGGACATGCATTCATCGTGAAATTTAATTTGTCATACGTTGTAAGACTTTGTAAAACATGTAAATATGGCTTTATATTACACATTGTTGTAATTATATTATCAAGAATATTAGAAAGAAACTCTAAATTTCAATATGACATATCTATTTTATTTTATATTTAATAATTTTAATAATACCTGCTGCAGTGGCCAAAGAAGTTTTACTTCAACAGCGTGTAAAGATTACGCACTTCATTTTTTTTTGTAACATGAACATTTCAGCGCTTGAGCTCTTATTCTCGTATATAACTTGATGATTCAAAGAAACACCTTATTTTCACTCAAACCAAACAATTTATAAACAAAAAAGCATGCAAATCATTTCAATGGTACAGTTAATGATTTTGCTGGCCTCCTTTTAATTCATTGATCGAAACTAACCTCCAGCTCTTCACATTGCACAACTAATCTTTCCACAAAGGTTTTAAACAAACGTCCATTAATACGTCACCAGCAATGCTTAGATGAAATCAGATCCACTATGCCTCAAAAAATTCTTTTCGTTAATCGGTTTGCGCAAACAGTCAAATTGTTGAGATTACTCACTGTCATAGTGACAAAATGCAAAGGAATTTCTTTGTCCTTACATCGCACAATGGAATGATTTGTCAGAATCCATAGTCTCGAGTGCCTTCAATCCACAAAGATTTAAAAAAAAGCGAATACCAACCCCTCAGAACGTTGTTGTAACACGTTTTGTAATTTCTATTACATAACACTTTTTATTAAAAACAATAAAA
The DNA here is from genome assembly GCA_963693315.1 of Diogma glabrata. Lineage (NCBI taxonomy): Eukaryota > Metazoa > Arthropoda > Insecta > Diptera > Cylindrotomidae > Diogma > Diogma glabrata. The sequence goes on from CAVNZG010000906.1 coordinate 145,739, forward strand.
ATACCTTGTTGCGACACATACTGTATTGCCTAGTACACAACATTTTTTAATAAAAATAGATATTTCAAAAACAGAAACATTTGAAATAGTTCCAGGAGTTCATGAGTTCTCTTTGAAACGGACAGTCAGACTTATTTTATACAATTCAGAACAATTTGGTTCTGTGTAAGGTGTGTTAACTGGAATCTAGGACTTGACAGTTCAAACAACCAAAAAAATTGCACTAACAGCAAAGACTTGCTTTCCGTTAGCACAGTCTATATTTTCCATCCTTGAGCTAACAAACTACATGTCTTCCATTATCGTAATTTTACATTTAACAGATCACCATACAAAGAACCTATTGATCGCCCCTTCAAACATATGATTTACTGAATTCATTATTGCTATGTATTCATAGTCCATACCTAGATAATACTATTGTTTTTCTTTGTTTTAATATATAAAACGAAAATAAAAGAGATGCGAATATGAAAACTGAAAACTCTGAATATCAACATTTCTATTAATAATAATCGGCACACCTGACTTTTTTTGTAACATCAAGTTACTTAGTTACATCAAGTTACTTATAATAGTTTTTGATTATACATTTGCATTCTATCGAACTTTGTTTATTTTCCTTGTTTGTATAAAAACGAAAAAGAAGAATTGTTTTGGTTTAAATCTCTCTCTCTGTTGTATAATAAAACAAAGAAGGTAATGTATTGTAGCAATACATGAACATCTCCAGTTCTTTTTGCTAGTATTCTTAAATGAAGAAAAGGGCGTTCATAAATTCTGTGCGCGTTTTACATGTTAAAAAAACCAACAAGAAGATGTTTGTATGGTGAATGGAGTAACCTGTGGATTAGTATTATAAATGCATTGTGGATAACAAATGAAAGAAATGTATTTATTGCAATCAACCTCTTCTATTTCGTTTAGTTATAGGAAAGTTTAGTTTTTATATATTTTTGTAAATTTTTTTTCTTCGCGCTGTGTTACACCCAGCTTTCATTATTTGATGTGTTTATGTTTATTTATTTCTATTTCTGATGGATTAGATAAGTTGTATTTAGAGATTTTTTCGAGCACGGCCCATATTGGGATCCATTAGGATCTTTGTTTTTATTTTTGGAATTATTAAATAATAAAGTTAACATTCTGTCATAACGGCAAAACGCCGTTATCAACAAACGAAGCACTAAAAAGGCCAAAAGTTCGGAAATTTTTAGACTAAGACGGATCGGAATGCGGTTTTTGCATTCGCTTCCAAAAATTATTTGTAAAAACCATCTCTGTTTTATTTTTTGTAGAAACAGGAAATTGCATTGCTACAGCAAAAATTCATTCAAAAAAATGCTTTTTTAAGACGACTTTTGGAAGATTAAAGAACTTTGTAAATAAGAGTGAGAATTGGCCCAAATCGGGTTTCGGGGTTTTTCGAGGTAGCTGATCACGATTATGATGTTCAAATTGACCCATATCCGACCTGGAGCTCAGGAAGGCCGATGAACGTCAGCTCCGTGAGATTCTCCCATTATGGGTTTAGTCTCAAATTTTAAAAGCAGGTTTGTCCAGGATCAGGCACACCAGGACTCCGGGGGGTGTTCGCCGATGCCATATTTGAATTCAGCGACCCAAAAAACCACAGGCGCTGAGTTTCTCTCCTTTCCCGCGTGAATTTTTGGAGAGTCCATGGAGATGCCGTTCAGGGACAGGTTCCGGTGCACCAAGTGTTCAGGGGGTCGTTTTCAGGGTTGTGCCGTAGACAAAATAGATTACTTTACATGTATAGATTACGCATAGATTACGTGTAAATTACGCGAGATATTTTCGTGTAATCTATAATGTAAACTATTATGTAATCTATTTAATTGATACGTGCATTCTAAACTTTTTTAGCAATTAAATTAACTTTTTTCAAGATCGCAAGATCTTGTTTTTGACAATACTATTGATCATGTCTTTTGCGAAAAAATCGAAAAAAATTTTCAGTAGGGATAATACAATAATTCCACATATTTCTTCTTAAATCAAAATTAATAGATTACACCAAATTTACATAGATGACATAGATTACATTACATAGATTACATGTAATGTAATCTATTTTATCTAACCCTGGTCGTAATGTAATCTATTTTATCTAACCCTGGTCGTTTTCGATGTGAAATTTGGATTAAGCGCCCTGAAAAACGCCCCCACAATGATTTTGGGTTTGTTTGGTTGATATTGTCAGCAAAATTCTCGGGGATGATGTCCGTGTCCAGGTTCGAGCGCACCAGGTGTCCGGAGGTGTTTGCCGATGCCATATTTGAATTCAGCGACCAAAAAACGCCCGGGCGCCGAGTTTCTCTCCTTCTCCGCGTTATTTTTGGGAGAATCCCAAGGAGATGACGTTCAGGGCCAGGTTCCAGTGCACCAGGTGTTCAGGGGTTCGTTTTCGACGTAAAATTTGGATTGAGCGCTCCGAAAAACGTCCCACAATGATTTTGGGGTTGTTTTGTCGATATTGTCAGGAAAATTCTCGGGGATGACGTCGGCGTCCAGGTTTGGGCATACCAGGTATCCAGGGGTTTTCGTCGATGTCATATTTTTATTCAACGACCCAAAAAAACCCGGGCGCCGAGTTTCTCTTCTTCCCCGCGTGATTTTCGGGTGAGTCCTACGGAGATGACGTTCATCCGCGTTCCTTAGCTCCAGGTCAGCTGTGGGTAAATTTAAACATCATAATTGTAATCAGCAACCTTGAAAACCCCCGAGAACCTGATTTGGGCCAGTTATGACTCTTATTTACAAAGTTCTTTAATCTTCCAAAAGCCGTCTCAAAAAATGCATTTTTTTAATTGCATTTTTGGCTGCAGCAATGCAATTTCCGGTTTCTAAAAAAAATAAAACAGGAACGGTTCTTACAAATAATTTTTGGAAGCGAATGCAAAAAACCGCATTCCTATCCGTCTTAGTCTAAAGATTTCCGAACTTGTTTGCTTCATCCCGACTATCTATAGAAAACCGCAGACCCATAGAAAACCACATTTAAAGGTTATTTACCGAGTTTCTTCAACATCAGATAACATGACTTAGAGTTATTGATGTTTTAAATAACCAGTTATTTGGGAAAGCCTATCTCCACATAGTCCAATTATGCTTAAAAGTTTTTCCATTCACCCCATTACGCCAACACATTTCAAAAAACGTAATCAATCTTACAGTTTTTGTATTAGGGTTCCGTTTTTTATAACGAACCCTATTGGTGAGAGCAAAACGAGTTTTTCACATTATATCGATTATTTCGTAAACTATTAATGCTATGAACCTAAAATTTGTGATGCGTATAAAATTAACCTGTCCCACTCAAGATGACAAATACAAATAAAAATAAAGCGATGTGAGGCCTTTGAGAAAATGTATTTTTTTATAAAGTCAAGTATGGTATCATATGAAAAGGTTCTACTGCAGTATTCCTTAAAGAATTATTTTCGAATTTTACACCCCACCATTTTTTGTATAATTTGAATGGCGTTTTAATGGAATATATATATGAAAGTGCACATACTAATAATTATAATTATTAAGGGGGTGAAAACGGGAAGGAGTAAAAACGTCCATTTAAAACCCGTCCAAGTGGGGTGTCATTTGAAACAGCACCTGATTTAAGAAACATTGCAATTTTTTTTAGAATTTTACGGTGCACAGTTTTTGAGTTATTGTCAAAAACGTGCAACTTTCAGACGGCACCCTCCACAACGTTTTGACGCTGATTGTCAAAAAAATTTGAAAAATTTTACAGAAATAGGAAATTATAGGATGTGAGTAGGGAGGGCAAAAAAATCGGAAAGGTTTTCAATCAAGCTATATCTTAGAATAATCAAGAAAGATTCCATAACTTAGATTTATGGTGCTACCGTTGACTGACTAGAGTTTATTCGACACTACTCCTACACTGAGAGAAAAAAATCGGTCACAACAACGGTTTGAAAAACCAAATTTGAAGAAACAACAACCGAACTTAAGGTTATTGTTACAAAAACAACAACCGAACTTAAAAATTGTTTTTAAAAATTGTTTCTAGTTAAACTTCTTAACACACAAAACTTAATAAAAAGCAACGAAAACTTAACACTCTTGGAATAAAAATACCAACTTTATAAATAAATTAATCTAAGACATTTCAGATGAACAATTTCGCTAACGCATATAAATTTTTTTCTGACACAATAACACTGCTCTATTTGATCAAAATTAATATAATCATTTGTTAAAATTTTAACTTTTATATGAATATCACTATTTAATTTGAATTTACATAATCCCTCGACCAAACAAAATGGTCAAGTATATATAGTAAGATTTTTCAGATTTCGTTTCTCTCTTCATTATCCCCATCATCGAACCAAATTATAAATATCCACTTCCTTACACCTATATCATCCGACCAAACAACTTCTCTACAAACAAAATAAATTTGAACAGCTATATTACCTCTACATGTAATAGTATTACTAAGCTTTACAAACAAAAAATATTTAACATTTATGTAGAGAAAAAAACATCTATATATTACTATTTGACATTGTCACGTGATCTTCAAAAAAAATCAACTGAGGAAAAAAAATGTTAAAATAATATTGATATACATAAATGCTTTTGTATAGGTTTGTTTTTACGTTTTCCGACATGGTTTGTATTTTTTAGGAGATAATTAATTTCTTTAACCTCACTTTAATCTCACAAATAGTGAGGTTAAAGAAATTAATTATCTCCTAATAAATGCTTTTATGTTTGTTTTATTTTACAGGCTGTAATCGAAATAAATTCAAATTATTAGCGAATTTCTTTATATATGAATATTCTTATTTCTAGAAAAATATTCGAAATAGTCAGCATTACGAAATTTAACTTTCAATTCAATTCAATCTTATATTAAATTATTCGTCTTTTTCGTGAACTGAGCATTTTGAAGATGGAAATCATTGAAATCATGAAGATGGAAATCATCATAGTTTTCTTCACGTTTTTAAACCCATCAATTTAATGGTTTTGTATGGAATTTTATTCTGCACTTTGATATAAAGTTATTCTAACGCCTTGAATTCAGAAGGCATTCCTTAGGGGTTAGACTTTCAAGCACATTCATTACCACTAACCCATGAGTTGTCTCAAAAACTGAGTAAAATTATAGTAATTTCGACACTCCCAAAGCACCCCAAATAGAAACAGTGATAAACAAATTTTGACAACACAATATTTCACTTTAAGGTCTCTCATTCGTTTTTGGGGTAGCTGATTACAAAGCCGAGGTCCAAAAGCAAGTCAGGGTGTTTTTTACCCTTCAAAAATGAAGTGGAAGTGATACAAAATTAATAATTCGGTTCGCAAAAGTTTTCGGGATCACAAATAATACAATATTTATTACACTGCATTAGAAAATCGCACTTTTCGGGTGTTTGAAATTTTTTTAATTGGAAATCGGATGCGTGATCAGCGACCACGAAAATACGCGAGAGACAATTCCCGAGGTGAAATATTAATTTTTTTTGTATCAATGATGCTTGTAGGGTGATTTCAAGTTATTAAAACCACCTGCATTTGCTTTTGAAACTCGGAATTGTTATCACCGACTCTCAAAACATTCGAGAGACGGTTTTGAGGTGAAATTTTGAGTTTTTAAATTTTTTTATAAATGTTACTATTTGTTACTATTTTGGAATTACCCTAGTTTTCTCATTTTCCGAAGTAATGCTAGAGTTGATGTTGATGAATGTTTCTGAAGATCTAAAGAATCAAAGATAAAAAAATTTTAAAATCGGTGTTTTTCTACCACTTTTCACATTGTACAGTACTTTCCGGCTTAGTTACTGGATTAAATATGATTTTTAAAAACAAACAAATTAGTTTTAAAGACAGACAACTTAAGGCATATACTACCATATGTAGGAGAATTTATTAACATAGCCACAAACAAACAATAAATAATTATTTGAACTTCAAATTATTTAGTTTTTTGGCATACTAGAATACACATGTATTTTTTGCATATCAATCAAGAAAAAAATTAAAATGTTTTTATTAGTTTTAGTTTATTAAGTGAAGCATAAAACCTTGTATGCACCAGTGGCGTTAGTGGGTATAATACACATCAAGTGACATCCATTCCTCGAGCAAGATTAGGTTGCTTTCGGTAATAACCTGCATAACGACATTGGGACATATAAAGCAATTGCAAAGCACAAACAATATTTTCTAACGGAATGAACAAATATTTAAGTTTTTTAATTTTTCTTAACTTATATTATGAATATTTGCTGGCAAACTTTTTTCATTATTGGCAAATTTATTTTTCATCGATGAAATTTCAAAAAACTATGTTTGACTATAATAAAATCGTATATCTAACTGTTTGTGTTAATTTTATTTAAAAAAAGCACAGAATAGGAGAAACTACTGTTTTTCGTACTGATGTTGATTTAAAAAAAAATACTCACTAGCTGAAAATTTAGACTGACAGTCTTTAATTTCAGGTTTAAAATATCATACTCAAAAAGAAGTGAAATTGTCGGAATGTTTAAAACCTTGATTTTGAGAATCCTCAAATATAGAAATATTATATCAAAAATTAACTTAGGCTACATAAAATGATGCTTTACGAATTACTAAGACTTCTGCAGCTTCTATAACTTCTAACTTTTGCATAGTCTATACATTTATTTTTTACAAATTGTATTATTTTGCAGTATGTGTCACAATATTACATAAAAACATAAGGATCTAGCAGAGCCCAGTTATAGAGTTATATGAAATCTAGTTCTCTGTACATTCATTATCGCACCATCATCGAAAAATAGGCCATAACTAAAGTTATCAAAGTTACCGTTGGCTGAATAGAGTTCAACCATCACCCCTAAAATATTTAATTGGCTAGTGGATATCTGGATGTATGAATATCTTAATGCCATTACCAGTGGCATGTGATATTTCACGTTAACTCATATGTCAATAGCATGGCATACGCAGGGTTGTCCCATCCAATCAAAAATTTTAAAAAATTTACTATATCTAAAATATATTTGAAAAAAGTTCTTAAGGTCGCATCTTCGTCGTATAAGTTCTGAGGTAACTTTTTCACCGTTGATCGGTGTGCACAAAAACGAAGAAACTTTAAAAATAATTTTTGAGCGACGTTTCATCTATATAACCTTAATCAATCAATAATTCAACGCAAATTTTTACAGCTGTGTAATTAATTATAAAAAAATTAACTTCCTTAACTAATATTAAATGCAGATGTTTCATACAATTACAATTTTTAATAAGCAAAACACGTTACGACAATTTCGTCGGTAATAAAAAATCTAATTTAATAAGTAAAATAAAATTTTGTTGCTCATCAATTTTGAACTTTAATTATTAAAACAATAAATCGATTATTGACACTTATTACTATTGTTTAAAATTATTATTGACAAATTTAAACAAAACTTTTGTTGTGATATGGATATCGTATTTTCATTAAGTGATTGATATCAGGGCTTGTTAGCTAACCTATTTTCTTTACAAAACTTTGTATGTACTTATTGATTATATAAGTATTACAAATATTTACAAACAATCTAAATTTTATACGTCCAAAGTCATCGGTAAGACACAGTTATCAATTTTATAATTGATTGAGATTAAAACTCAAATAACAAAATTTTTCAAAGAATAACATCTCTACAAACAAATTAAAATCGATTGACTAACCTTACTCCAAATTATGTTCTTGTGAATTATGTTTTAGTTACCTTTTAAGCTTTAGTAATTTTTGACACATTTTTGCTTTGTTTAAGTTCAAGTACAAATCTGCAGATTAGATGATATTCGATAGCGATATTGCTGTAAAGGGACCACAAACTGTGTTAAATTGGAATAATTGGAATAAAGAGTAATTAAACAAATTTTTTGGTACAGAGATTAGATTACAATTTATAGCACAATAAAGCTTATCTTTAAAACCAGGGATTCACAACAACAAAAGTCCTGAGGTATTGATGAACGCTTACTTTATCCGTTTATGTTTTGAAGCAAACTGATACAATAGAATTTGGGCGAATCATTCAATTTATATAGAATTTATTTAGTGACTAGTTTTACTTGCCGACTTTTTCGTCCAGCTGAGGTGGAAATGTTTTATGGCATGATGCATTCAATTTTGCTTGAGCACCATAATATTTTTAAGATTATAAAAAAATTAATTCAAATGTCACTAACTGACATGAAACAAGGCAAACTAAACACTTACAGGCTGATTCTGAGTTTAGAGGTTAGCTATGATTATTTTTGTTATGACAATTTTTTAAGAGGAATATCTTAATTACGATTCTGTGAACGTTGTCATAAAAAACATAAAAAACTTCATAATAATTCTGCAAATATTTTGGAGATCTTTCAAACGCCTATTTTTATAAACAAAATTATTATAAAATGTCATATTTTCTTTTTAAAAAATTTAAATACCATATAAATTATTATTAAGAATTATGGCAATATTATACACCTAATAGTTTTTTTGTAAAAATCAAGTTTATGTTTTGGAAAATTTTTTAAGATATAAATAATTTTTGTTTGTGAAAATATTCAACCGCCATTTTATTGAATCTTAAAATGTATTTTATTTTATAATATTTGATATACAATCAATATAAAATTATACCATACCATATGTTGATTATTATTGTTTATTTTACAATAAATATGTAAAAAATAATGATTGTTTTTCCTTAAAGTTTATACAAAATTTGCACAATAAAACAGCATGTGACGTCAAACTTTGATATTACAAATATGAAATCTTCAATCGCCATTTTATTAAAAATCATTATCAATATATATTTTGTTTTATAATGTTGATACAAACTAAAATAAAATAGAGATACTCAGACTGTGTTCCAATCCATGCTATTCAGTACCAAAATTCTAAATTGTACTAAAACTGTCAAGTTGGCAATTTCATCGTTCCAATTCAAATATATTCTAAATTGACAGTTAAACATTGTTTTGTTTGTTTTTTCATTTATTGTTAAAAACTGGGATTATATACGGTCTGTCCGACGAGGAGATTTCAATATGAAAAATTGAGTTGCTATATTATATGATTATATAAGGCATTAAAATTTAGAATTAAATGGCGGAAATAGTCAACTAAATTTTTGACTATTTCAATTTAGAATTTTAGTACTAATTAGCATGGATTGGAACACAGTCTTATTATAAATTTTATAACAACTACATAAATAATTCATACAAGAATTACTTTTCATACAAGAATTCAAATAAAAATATTGCGACGCTGATGCATAGGCTGACTTCACCACAGCTCTGGAAACATAGTGTTCTGGATATATAATGAGCTAATATCCATAAAACACTTTAATTAAAAGCTAACCAATATTATAAACTTCGTACTTCTAATAATAAAAATATTAAAGCAGGCAGTAGTATCCCAACAAACATAAATTCTGTTGTACGAGAAAAAGTAAACAAAAATTTTATCGGAAGTGACAAAGCGGAATTTAGGATGCAGAACTGTTGTAAACCGTACTAAATGTGTATGTACCAAATTTCATCCAACTCGATTATCAGGTACAGAAGTTATTGAGCTTTCAAAATAACAGGTGCTAGGAGGACCCCCTACCACTTTGATCACTATCGCTAAAAAAAACTAATCAGTTCCTTGCCATACATATTTGCATCTTTTTGCGAAGTGTCATCAAAATTACTTAACGAACGAATGTTGTATGCTTCCAACAAAAATTGAAACAATAAACAGGTGTTCGGGAGGACCCCACCACTTATCCCAATATTGTCCAAAAACTAGTCAATTCTTTGTCAATAAAGTCTTTATCTTTTTTCAAAGTGCTATTAAAATTGATTAATGAAGGAAATCTGTATGCTCCCAACAAACTTTAAAAACCAAGTGTGAAAACTGAAAAGTCAGCAGTTGTATGGTAGATCCCCCGCCACTTTGATCAATGTGTCCCAAAAGATGATAATTATCTTCTTACACTAATTGAAACCTTTCCATAAGTTTTATCATAATCACTTCATTATTGTAGGTTGTAGTGTGCATAAAGATACTGAAAAAACTGCCAACAATTAAAAAAAATTTTTTTTACCGGAAGTAAAAAACCGGAAGTTGGGATGCAGAATTTTTGTAAATCATACTAAATGCTTATGTACAAAGTTTCATCCAATTCGATTATCAGGTACAGATGCTATTGAGCTTAAAAAAAAACAGGTGTATGGGACACCCTCCACCACTTTGTTCACTATCGCTCAAAAACTAATCAGTTCTTTGCCATACATGTTTGCATTTTTGTCCAAAGTGTCATCAAAATTGGTTCACAAACGAATGCTGTGTGCTCCCAACAAACATTGAAAAAATGATGACACATTAAACAGGTGTTCGGGAGACCCCGTACCACTTATCCCAATATTGCCCAAAAACTAATCAGTTTCTTGTCATTTAAGTTTCCATCTTTTTCCAAAGCGTCATTAGAATTGATTAATAAATGAAGTCTGTATGCTCCCAACAAACTTTAAAAACAAAGTGTGAAAAGTCAGCAGTTGTATGGTAGACCCCCCGCCACTTTGATCAATGTGTCCCAAAAGATGATAATTATCTTTTCACACTAATTGGAACCCTATTCCATAAGTTTCATCATAATCACTTCATTATTGTAGGCTGTAGTGTGCATAAAGACACTGAAAAAACTTCAAAAAAGTACAAAAAATTTTTTTTTTACCGGAAGTGAAAAACCGGAAGTTGGGATGCAGAACTATTTTAAACCGTACTACATACTCATGTACCAAGTTTCATCCAATTCGCTTATTAGGTACAGAAGTTATAGAGCTTTCAAAAAAACAGGTGCTCCAGGGACCCCCCACCACTTTGTTCACTATCGCTCAAAAACTAATCAGTTCTTTGCCATACATGTTTGCATCTTTTTCCAAAGTGTCATCAAAATTCGTTCACGAACGAATGTTGTGTGCTCCCAACAAACATTGAAAAAAGTGTGACACATTAAACAGGTGTTCGGGAGGACCCCCACCACTTATTCCAATATTAACCAAAAACTAATCAGTTCTTTGTTACTTAAGTCTCCATCTTTTTCCAAGTGTCATTAAAATAAATTAATGAATGAATTCTGTATGCTCCCAACAAACTTAAAAAACAAAATGTGAAAAGTCAGCATTTGTATGGTAGACCCCCCACCACTTTGATCAATGTGTCCTAAAACATGATAATTATCTTTTCACACTAATTGGAACCCTATTCCATAAGTTTCATCATAATCACTTCATTATTGTAGGCTGTAGTGTGCATAAAGACACTGAAAAAACTTCAAAAAAGTACAAAAAAAAATTTTTTTCCGGAAGTGAAAAACCGGAAGTTGGGATGCAGAACTATTTTAAACCGTACTACATACTCATGTACCAAGTTTCATCTAATTCGCTTATTAGGTACAGAAGTTATAGAGCTTTCAAAAAAACAGGTGCTCCAGGGCTCCCCCACCACTTTGTTCACTATCGCTCAAAAACTAATCAGTTCTTTGCCATACATGTTTGCATCTTTTTCCAAAGTGTCATCAAAATTCGTTCACGAACGAATGCTGTGTGCTCCCAACAATCATTGAAAAAAGTGTGACACATTAAACAGGTGTTCGGGAGGACCCCCACCACTTATTCCAATATTATCCAAAAACTAATCAGTTCTTTGTACTAAAAAACCGTACTAAATGTGTATGTACCAAATTTCATCCAAGTCGATTATCAGGTACAGAAGTTATTGAGCTTCCAAAATAACAGGTGCTTGGAGGATCCCCTACCACTTTGTTCACTATCGCTAAAAAAACTAATCAGTTCCTACATATTTGCATCTTTTTGCAAAGTGTAATCAAAATTACTTAACGAACGAATGTTGTATGCTTCCAACAAACATTGAAACAATAAACAAGTGTTCGGGAGGACCCCACCACTTATCCCAATATTGTCCAAAAACTAGTCAATTCTTTGTCAATAAAGTCTTCATCTTTTTTCAAAGTGCCATTAAAATTGATTAATGAATGAAATCTGTATGCTCCCAACAAACTTTAAAAACAAAGTGTGATAAGTCAGCAGTTGTATGGTAGATCCCCCGCCACTTTGATCAATGTGTCCCAAAATAATTATCTTCTTACACTAATTGAAACCTTTCCATAAGTTTTATCATAATCACTTCAGTATTGTAGGCTGTAGTGTGCATAAAGATACTGAAAAAACTGCCAACAATTAAAAAAAAATTTTTTTACCGGTAGTAAAAACCGGAAGTTGGGATGCAGAATTTTTGTAAATCATACTAAATGCTTATGTACAAAGTTTCATCCAATACGTTTATCAGGTACAGATGTTATTGAGCTTAAAAAAAACAGGTGTATGGGACACCCCCCCCCCCACTTTGTTCACTATCGCTCAAAAACTAATCAGTTCTTTGCCATACATGTTTGCATTTTTTTCCAAAGTGTCATCAAAATTGTTTCACGAACGAATGCTGTGTGCTCCCAAAAAACATTGAAAAAATGATGACACAGTAAACAGGTGTTCGGGAGACCCCGTACCACTTATCCCAATATTGTCCAAAAACTAATCAGTTCTTTGTCATTTAAGTTCCCATCTTTTCCAAAGTGTCATTAGAATTGATTAATGAATGAAGTCTGTATGCTCCCAACAAACTTTAAAAACAAAGTGTGAAAAGTCAGCAGTTGTGTGGTAGACCCCCGCCACTTTGATCGATGTGTCCTAAACGATGATAATTATCTTCTTATACTAATTGGAACCCTATTCCATAAGTTTCATCGTAATCACTTCATTATTGTAGGCTGTAGTGTGCATAAAGACACTGAAAAAACTTCAAAAAAGTACAAAAAAATTTTTTTTACCGGAAGTAAAAAACCGGAAGTTGGGATGCAGAACTATTTTAAACCGTACTACATACTCAGGTACCAAGTTTCATCCAATTCGCTTATCAGGTACAGAAGCTATAGATCTTTAAAAAAAAACAGGTGCTCCAGGGACCCCCCACCACTTTGTTCACTATCGCTCAAAAGCTAATCAGTTCTTTGTCATACATGTTTGCGTCTTTTTCCAAAGTGTCATCAAAATTCGATATAGAATGAATTCTGTGTGCTCCCAACAAACATTGAAAAAAGTGTGACACATTAAACAGGTGTTCCCACCACTTATTCCAATATTAACCAAAAACTAATCAGTTCTTTGTTACTTAAGTCTCCATCTTTTTCCAAAGTTTCATTAAAATAAATTAATGAATGAAGTCTGTATGCTCCCAACAAACTTTAAAAACAAAGTGTGAAAAGTTAGCATTTGTATGGTAGACCCCCCACCACTTTGATCAATGTGTCCCAAAACATGATAATTATCTTTTCACACTAACTGGAACCCTACTCCATAAGTTTCATCATAATTACTTCATTATTGTGGGCTGTAGTGTGCATAAAGACACTGAAAAAACTTCAAAAAAGTACAAAAAAATTTTTTTTACCGGAAGTGAAAAACCGGAAGTTGGGATGCAGAACTATTGTGAACCGTACTACATGCTCATGTACAAAGTTTCGTCTAATTCGCTTATCAGGTACAGAAGTTATAGAGCTTTCAAAAAAACAGGTGCTCCAGGGACCCCCCACCACTTTGTTCACTATCGCTCAAAAACTAATCAGTTCTTTGTCATACATGTTTGCGTCTTTTTCCAAAGTGTCATCAAAATTCATTCACGAATGAATGTTTTATGCTCCCAACAAAATTAAAAACTTTGTGGAAAAAACCACCTGTTGTATGGTGGACCCCCCAACCCTTTATCCAATGTGCTCCAAAAGCTGATAAAATCTTCTTCATGTTATTTAAAAGCTTTTCGCAACGTTTCATGAAAATCGATCGGTAATTGTAGGCTACAGTAGGGATAAACACCTGAAAAAAAAACTTTTTAACCGGAAGTGACAAACCGGAAGTTGGTATGCAGAAATATTGGAAACAGTACTAAAACTTTATATACTAAGTTTCAATAAGATCATAACCCGGGATCAGAAGTTATTCAAGATTTAAACTTAGAGGTGCTCGGGAGACCCCCCGCCATATTGTCCAAATTTGAAATGCATCCAGATCTTCCATTTTCAAGTGAACCTGTATCATTTGCCAAAGTTTCATCAAGATCCTATGCAGAAAACTCACCCACCCACCCAAGCACCCACCCACCCAAGCACCCACCCACACACAGACGTACACCAAAATTTTTTTTGGCTATTTAGATAGAGGATGGTCCAAAACAAAAGATAAAATAAAATTTGGGGTATGTAAGATTTTTTTTTTTCACGATAGATTGCATTACTTCACACAATTTAAAATTGTGGTGAAGTAAAAAAAAAGAAAAAAAATATGAACCAAAATCAAAATCACAATAACAACGATACTTTTCAGCACCATAAGACAAAAAATATTGGACCTTCAGTCCGTATTTTGCAACTGAACATTGAAGGAATAAGCAGGTCAAAAACTGAACATTTACAAGGATTATTAAAAGATTACGACATCGACGTTATAATTCTGCAAGAAACGCATGCAGCAGATGAAGCGCAACTTACCATTAGAGGAAACATTGTTGGTTACAAATTAATTAGTGCTATTTACCATCAATCATATGGATCTGCCACGTATGTTTAGTCAGAAATCCTGAACTGCACGCACGTACTTACACAGACGGACAACGATATACATCTTATTGTTGTTGATATATCGGACACGAAAATTGTAAACGTATACAAGCCTCCAAATACAGGATGGCCAGCTGGTACTCTACCATTATTTCATCACCCAGCAATATATGCTGGTGACTTCAATAGCCATCACACTCAGTGGTCCTACTCAAATAATAATACCAATGGCGTGCAACTGACCGACTTGGCGGATGATAACAACATGTTCCTGGTATATGATGCGAAAGACTTGAAAACCATAAGATCTGCAAGATGGCGAAGCGATTACAATCCCGACCTCTGTTTTTCCACATTTATTTAGCGTATGGTTTTTTTTTTGTGACACATTAAAAATTAAACTTAAAAATAGGTAGACTCTTCTATGAAATCTACCTAAAACAAAACATGGATACACATTAAATGAACTTACAATCAATTTGATTGCGCGTCTTTTAAGTAAAAATTAAAAAGTAAAATATTTGAACATTGGGCAGTACATTTGAACATTAGATGTTTACATCGAGCGAGTCTATCCATGCTACTACATCGGGAGTTGCCAAATGGATGTCTGAGATGTTTCCATTGTAACGTCGAATTGGACACACAGTTGCAATGTGTTTTATAGTTTGTTGTGGAGCGCCGCAGTCACACTCAGGGGACTCTGAAATGCCCCACTTGTAGAAATAATCAGCACAACGTCCATGGTTTGTTCTTATTCGGTTTAGTGTAGTCCAGGTATGACGTGGCAAATCGAAACCAGGTTGGGTAGAAGTCGGGTTAGTAATAGAAAGGCCAGTTGTGTTGTAATGTTGCCAGGAGGTATCCCAGGCATCCAAGATATTAAAATCAGTTGCCAGCAGGTTGCTGGCAGTTTTATGTGGAGGCTTTCTTGACTTCAATCGACAACGAGTGTGGTCACCGTAATATTCGTGCAAGGGTAACGTGATGTTGTTGGTTACCTTTTTATGTTCACGCATGAGAGCATGCGAGCGTCTGAGTGCAGGTGGAGCGATATTGCTTAACACAGGGTAAAGGGGTGGATCTGATAGTACCACTTATAGTACGCATCGTGGCATGCAGCTGACAGTCAACTTTTTGAGTATGTGTGCTATTCAACCAGACTGGTGCGCCATACTCAGCCACTGAGTAAACCAGACTTAGAGCAGTTGTTCGGAGGGTAGCTGGAGTAGCACCCCATGTAGACCCTGCCAGTTTGTGCAATATATTGTTTCTCGTTTTAAGTTTTTGTGACGTATTTTCTAGGTGGAGTTTAAAAGAAAGAGTTCTATCGAGAGTAATGCCCAGGTACTTTGGCTGTTGATTGTATTTAATGACAGTGCCGTTAAATAACACTGATAGTTCGTGTTTTGCCAGTTTGTTGTTTAAGTGGAAACAGGAGCTCTCGGTTTTACTTAGATTGGGAAATAAGCTCCATGTTCGAAAATAGTCATTCATTATCGCTAGGTCAGTTGAGAGTAAATCCTCCAAAACACCCATGTCTTTGTTTTGAGTGGCCAGGGTCCAATCATCAGCGTAACCAAATTTCTTTGATGTTGTGTCAGGAATGTCATGAATGTACAGATTAAAAAGTAATGGCGCCAGGACGGAACCCTGTGGTAAGCCGTTGTTAAGCATTTTAGACATACTACAGGAATTATTTAGATGAACTTTGAATACACGATTACTCAGCATGTTGTTAATTAAACACGAGATGGTGCTACAAGGTATTGCATTGAACAGCTTATATATAATCCCAATTCGCCAGACCGTGTCATATGCTGCAGTAAGATCGATGAATACTGCGCCTGTTTTTAGTTGTTTTTGATACCCAGCTTCGATATAGGATGTTAGAGCGAGCAGTTGGTCAGTGCAACTGCGATTGGGACGAAAACCAGCTTGTTCGACTGGGATCTGGTCATTCAATATCGGTGCGATACGATTGTATATGAGCCGTTTTAGCAATTTATAGCAGGTGCTCATAAGGGCAATCGGGCGATAGCTTCCTGGTTCATTGGATGGTTTACCTGGCTTAAGTATCGCTATCACTTTCGTAGTCTTAAAATGTTTTGGTAGATTGCCGGTTTCTAGGACATTCGAGAAAAATTTAGTTAGCCACTGTTTTACATTTTTTCCAGCATTCTTAAGAAATTCTGGAAAAATGCCATCGTAGCCAGCTGCTTTTCCGTTTTTTGTTTGGGACAGAGCTGATTCTAGTTCTTCGCTACTAAAAGAGTTCGAATACTTCGATGGAGACGAGCAATTGCGCTTCATTTCTCTTAATTTGCGTTTAATTGTTCTCTTATGAAGGCGATTAATAGAAGAACGAGACATATTTACTATGTGATTTGCGATGTCCTCTGGATTTATTTCATTGTTAGCACGAGTAATTGAGTTTGAGCCACCCAGCTTCCGAAGGAGACTCCATGCTTCCCTGCTTGAATGGGAAAAATCAATGTTTTCAACAGCGTTAATCCACTTTTGTTTTCTCGCGGCGTCCAGTGAGTATATTAAGTCATCAGCCACGTCTGCCTCACCACTACTAAGGTACTCCTCATATAATATATCGCTCTCTTTACTCCAACCAGGAATGTATTCTTCACGAAAGCCTCTTGGGATGCATTTCTTTGCAGTTGAGATGATGGCTCCAACAAATCTATCGTAATTTTTAGGAATGGGTTGGATCCAGCGAATCACTGCATCCAACTTCAATCTATATTTATCCCAGTCAGCTTTGTTAAAATTCCATCTAGGTTGAGGAGTAGAGTTAACGAGTGGAATTTGGATTCCTACCTCCAGAATTACTGGACGATGTTGAGAGCGTGGAAAACCTTGTAAAACAGCCCTAGATATTGGAATAGGGTTACGTTGTTCGTTTTTTGTGGAAAAACAGAGGTCGGGATTGTAATCGCTTCGCCATCTGGCAGATCTAAAGGTTTTCAAGTCTTTCGCATCATATACCAGGAACAAGTTGTTATCATCCGCCCAGTCGGTCAGTTGCACGCCATTGGTATTATTATTTGAGTAGGACCACTGAGTGTGATGGCTATTGAAGTCACCAGCATATATTGCTGGGTGATGAAATAATGGTAGAGTACCAGCTGGCCATCCTGTATTTGGAGGCTTGTATACGTTTACAATTTTCGTGTCCGATATATCAACAACAATAAGATGTATATCGTTGTCCGTTTGTGTAAGTACATGCGTGCAGTTCAGGATTTCTGACTTAGCATACGTGGCAGATCCATATGATTGATGGTAAATAGCACTAATTAATTTGTAACCAACAATGTTTCCTCTAGAGGTAAGTTGCGCTTCATCTGCTGCATGCGTTTCTTGCAGAATTATAACGTCGATGTCGTAATCTTTTAATAATCTTTGTAAATGTTCAGTTTTTGACCTGCTTATGCCTTCAATGTTCAATTGCAAAATACGGACTGAAGGTCCAATATTTTTTGTCTTATGGTGCTGAAAAGTACCGTTGTTTTTATGATTTTGATTTTGGTTCATATTTTATTTTTTTTTTTTTTTGTATCACAGCCGTTCGAAATGAAATGTTTGGCTACCAAGTTGAAATAGACTATTTGCGTAACCCAGGGTGCAGCACGAGGAGCTTATCTATTTCACACACCCCCCCCCCGTTTTCCCACAAAAAACGAACAACGTAACCCTATTCCAATATCTAGGGCTGTCTTACAAGGTTTTCCACGCTCTCAACATCGTCCAGTAATTCTGGACGTAGGAATCCAAATTCCACTCGTTAACTCTATTCCTCAACCTAGATGGAATTTTAACAAGGCTGACTGGGCTAAATATAGGTTGAAGTTGGATGCAGTGATTCGCTCGATCCAACCCATTCCTAAAAATTACGATAGATTTGTTGGAGCCATCATCTCAACTGCAAAGAAATGCATCCCAAGAGGCTTTCGTGAAGAATATATTCCTGGCTGGAGTAAAGAGAGCGATATATTATATGAGGAGTACCTTAGTAGTGGTGAGGCAGACGTGGCTGATGACTTAATATACTCACTGGACGCCGCGAGAAAACAAAAGTGGATTAACGCTGTTGAAAACATTGATTTTTCCCATTCAAGCAGGGAAGCATGGAGTCTCCTTCGGAAACTGGGTGGCTCAAACTCAATTACTCGTGCTAACAATGAAATAAATCCAGAGGACATCGCAAATCACATAGTAAATATGTCTCGTTCTTCTATTAATCGCCTTCATAAGAGAACAATTAAACGCAAATTAAGAGAAATGAAGCGCAATTGCTCGTCTCCATCGAAGTATGCGAACTCTTTTAGTAGCGAATAACTAGATTCAGCTCTGTCCCAAACAAAAAACGGAAAAGCAGCGGGCTACGATGGCATATTTCCAGAATTTCTTAGAAATGCGGGAGAAAATGTAAAACAATGGCTAACTAAATTTTTCTCGAATGTCCTAGAAACCGGCAATCTACCAAAACATTTTAAGACTACGAAAGTGATAGCGATACTTAAGCCAGGTAAACCATCCAATGAACCAGGAAGCTATCGCCCGATTGCCCTTTTGAGCACCTGCTATAAATTGCTAGAACGGCTCATATACAATCGTATCGCACCGATATTGAATGATCAGATCCCAGTCGAACAAGCTGGTTTTCGTCCCAATCGCAGTTGCACTGACCAGCTGCTCGCTCTAACATCCTATATCAAAGCTGGGTATCAAAAACAACTAAAAACAGGCGCAGTATTCATCGATCTTACTGCAGCATATGACACGGTCTGGCGAATTGGGATTATATATAAGCTGTTCAATGCAATACCTTGTAGCACCATCTCTCGTTTAATTAACAACATGCTGAGTAATCGTGTATTCAAAGTTCATCTAAATAATTCCTGTAGTAGGTCTAAAATGCTTAACAATGGTTTACCACAGGGTTCCGTCCTGGCGCCATTACTTTTTAATCTGTACATTCATGACATTCCTGACACAACATCAAAGAAATTTGGTTACGCTGATGATTGGACCCTGGCCACTCAAAACAAAGACATGGGTGTTTTGGAGGATTTACTCTCAACTGACCTAGCGATAATGAATGATTATTTTCGAACGTGGAGCTTATTTCCCAATCTAAGTAAAACCGAGAGCTCCTGTTTCCACTTATACAACAAACTGGCAAAACACGAACTATCAGTGTTATTTAACGGCACTGTCATTAAATACAATCAACAGCCAAAGTACCTGGGCATTACTCTCGATAGAACTCTTTCTTTTAAACTCCACCTAGAAAATACGTCACAAAAACTTAAAACGAGAAACAATATATTGCACAAACTGGCAGGCTCTACATTGGGTGCTACTCCAGCTACCCTCCGAACAACTGCTCTAAGTCTGGTTTACTCAGTGGCTGAGTATGGCGCACCAGTCTGGTTGAATAGCACACATACTCAAAAAGTTGACTGCCAGCTGCATGCCACGATGCGTACTATAAGTGGTACTATCAGATCCACCCCTTTACCTTGGCTCCCTGTGTTAAGCAATATCGCTCCACCTGCACTCACGCTTGCATGCTCTTATGCGTGAACATAAAAAGGTAACCAACAACATCACGTTACCCTTGCACGAATATTACGGTGACCACACTCGTTGTCGATTGAAGTCAAGAAAGCCTCCACATAAAACTGCCAGCAACCTGCTGGCAACTGATTTTAATATCTTGGATGCCTGGGACACCTCCTGACAACATTACAACACAACTGGCCTTTCTATTACTAACCCGACTTCTACCCAACCTGGTTTCGATTTGCCACGTCATACCTGGACCACATTAAACCGAATAAGAACGAATCATGGACGTTGTGCTGATTCTTTCTACAAGTGGGGCATTTCAGAGTCCCCTGAGTGTGACTGCGGCGCTCCACAACAAACCATAAAACACATTGCAACTGTGTGTCCGATTCGACGTTACAATGGCAACATCTCAGACATCCATTTGGCAACTCCCGATGTAGTAGCATGGATAGACTCGCTCGATGTAAACATCTAATGTTCAAATGTACTGCCCAATGTTCAAATATTTTACTTTTTAATTTTTACTTAAAAGACGCGCAATCAAATCGATTGTAAGTTCATTTAATGTGTATCCATGTTTTGTTTTAGGTAGATTTCATAGAAGAGTCTACCTATTTTTAAGTTTAATTTTTAATGTGTCACAAAAAAAACCATACGCTAAATAAAATAAATTTTCAAGAGAACTTGTATCATTTGCCAAAGTTTCATCAAGATCCTATGCAGAAAACTCAACCACCCACCCACCCACCCACACACAGACGTACACCAAATTTTTTTTTGGCTATTTAGATAGAGGATGGTCCAAAACAAAAGGAAAAAGAAAATTTGGGTATGTAAGATTTTTTTTTTCACGAATTTAAAATTGTGGTGAAGTAAAAATGTGAATCGTTAAATTATGATTGTAATGACCCCAATGGTGCCAGCACATTAAATTTATTGGTGAGGATCGGGCTTTATTTTCATTTGTTTTTCTTTCATTATATTTTTCTTTAAAACCATTACATGATGCTTAAGATGACCATGTTTGATGGTCTTAAGTAAGAGGTTATTTTTTGACATGTCACAGTTGTGACTACATACAGAATCACATTTAAGAGGTTTTAGTCTTAGCTAAGAGAAAAGTCTTTGCTATGACTATTTTTACATCTGTGAGGGTATATCAGAATCAGCCTGTTAAATTAATTAATCGCGGTGCGTTTTTTGTGTTTGTTTTCATTACTTTCACAAAAAATTTCTTTCACACATAAATATAGATGAAAATAACACAAAATTCATCAATTTCATATTACGAAAGTTATCTCTTTTCATTCATTGTATTCTTTTGTTTATTATTATTATCATTAAAAAATTCATATCGCTTCATTTTTTGTTATTCGTAAAACATGCATCTGAAATGTGTGCACATGTATGTGATAAAGCGTTTTACTACTTATGCAAGGTATAGTGCTAATCATGTGCATGAATGTGTTATGTACAATTTTGTGCACAGGGATTTTGTATCATGCAAAACTAATGCACAGTTCATGAATTTTTTCAAAATTGGCTGACGGGTTATAAAGAAGTCAATCCGGTTTGTGGTTCGTCAGAGTTGTAACTGACCTTTTTGCATTTAATATTATCATATTTAACCCGTTTTTCATTATTCGTAAAGTTTCGCTTCAGAAAAGATTAGATTTCGTTAAATACCAACGTTTTGGTTGTACGTAAGCGATTGAACGATGGTCGACGTTTCATAATCGGTATGGGTAGGTCTACCAGTTCGTTATGCACGCAAAACACATATTCACCCGCTGCTAGCTCGAGCTGGCGTAAATCCTCTCGACCAACCTCTACACACAAGGAATTTAGAATAACAAACAAAACAAAGCTTGCATTAAAACTCCACATAGAATCTACAGAAGGGAGAACTGCTATGCCACAACTCTCCCTATCTCAATTTTCGTTAATAATTTATTTTTAATTATGATCACTTACAAAAAAAAATATAACCCATCCACAGAATGAGATTATATTTAACATAAGAATATAAACATTAATACCGATATCGATGTCCTCTTAAAGATTGCATAATCCCCCCATCCAGTACTTCATCTTAAAATACTATCTTGATCCATATAAAATAAATAATAACAAACAAATTTAACTCAAACTTCTTTTTTCTTCATTTTATTTTATTTCGTTTTTTTCCATTCAATTTAATCAACGTACGTTGCAATAGTACATTTTTCATAAATTATTGTTTTTCTTTCTACGTAAACTCAAAGATAATTCTTTTTCCTTTTTAAATTTTCTTAAACCATTAAACTTAACTAGTAATTATTCGAACTTATTTTGAATTTATCCATTTTAAAAATTTGTGTACCAATTTTGCACTATCACCTTAAAATGTTTCTAAATTACTTTCACTTGTCGACAAGGCCAACTCAACAAAACTTTAATTTTACACAAACAAACTCACTAATTTACATTCTTTAGATTTTAGATTTAAAATCTTTAATATTCTCAAATTCACTACCAATTAAACCAACTCAACTCCCAAAAAAACTCAGTAACTATCCACAGTTACCAAACTCCAACTGCTTAGCTAATCTTTCAATAAACAAATTTTTTAAATCAATTCTACGGCACGAGCCAAATAGAAAAAAACTGTCAGCATAAATTTTAGTTTGTATAAAATTATTTACGTAGTATTTTTGTTAATTCTCCTTAGCTTTTCCATAATTAAGCAAAAAATAAAAAATAAAAAGACTTTAATACTCCCCGAAAGAGTGTCAGATGCCATGGGTTAAAAAGTGAGTTGAAAATAATTTACATCTATTACTTCGGTCTGAAAGACCTAAGTATTGCATTTATGAGCTAAAGTGATATTCTTACTCTCACTTTTTTTGCATTTCTCGACGTTTTAGGACCTACTGATTCTAAAAAATCAAAAAAAAATGTATGTCTGTCTGCCGGCCGTCCGGCCGTCACAACCTACGAAATCTAGAAAATCGGCGAACGGATTTGAAAAAATTTTTCTTCTAAAAATAGGTTTACTCAATCGAAAGAGCAAAAAGGACGATGTGTTTGATAACTGTACCAGAAGTGTGTTAAAAAAATCGTCCAGTGTGTCAAAACAAGGGCATATTTTTTGATTAAAAAACTTTCATTTTAAGTGATTACGAGTAGGAACATTGAATTTGAAGAAATCTTGATGGCCGGAATGGTATATGAGTTGCATTATAAGTTTGTCAAAAAAACGTTGTCAAGTGTGTCAAACGAAAGATTTTTATTTATTTTTTACCCAACTTTTTAGAAAAAAATAAAATAAATTAATTATTTGTTTGACATGAAATTTTATTATTATTATTGAGAATTATAGCATTATAAGTTTGTCAAAAAAAAGTTTTTCTTTGAAAAAATGGACCTCTGCAGTTGGAGGATTCTGAGTGAGCGGCTCCAACAAAAAAGCTTGTAAAACACAAAATGCGTTTGAATCAACCGGCATTCTCACGGTCGCATTTGTGGAGCCAGATCAAAAACTTTTCTTAAAAATGTGTGTTTTATGAATATCTTGGACAAGTTTGTAAATCAGACTAATCTGATACATGGTTAAGAAGCTAGGGGCTTTATACTAGAAAAAAAATTGGTTTTTTAAATCCGTTATAACGGCCGTTTGGCTAATATTTTTAAAAACTTCATAAATTCAGAATCTGTGGAAACATTTTAATCCGTTTCTTATAAATATAAACCTCTGCAGTAAGAGGCTTTTGTTTTGTTGGTTTCAACAAAAAAGTTTGCAACAATCCATAACTACAATTTCCAAAAACCTTATAACAGTCAATGAAAAAAAAAATAAAAGGATTTGAATAGAAGAAATCAATTTTTTTTTCTTAGAAATAATTTTGATATTTTGCAGCAATTGCACGATATATGATATAGAGCAGGTTTGTGTCATAAATTGTCACACATATGTTCTGTGGTAGATTTGATATTTGTTTGTTGCAAAATTGGATAGATACAGTTTTGCTTATATGTAGCAAATTTTTTTTAAATTTGTTCGATATCTGTTTGTAATTAGATTGTTTTGTTTAAACTAATCTGATACATCAGATTTTACTAGCACACAAAACTGTCTGATCTGTAAATCAACCTATTTCAAGCGGATATACGTGCCGCTTGGACTTTTTATAACGAACCCTATTGGTGAGAGTAGAACGAGTTTTTCACATTATATCGATTATCTCGTAAACTATAAATGCTATGAACCTGAAATTTGAGGTGCGTATAAAACTAATCTGTCCACATAAGATGACAGATACAAATAAAACTAAAGTTGTTTTCGTTTGGTTTACAGGGTTACGATGTGAGAACTTTGAGAAAATACATTTTTTTATAGATTCGAGTAGGGACTCATGAATGGTAGAAAAATTAGTAAGTTCTTAATAAAAAATATATAAAAGTGTCATATACTCATAATTATATTTATTAAGGGGGTGGAAATGAGAAAGGGTAAAAACACTATTTAAAACGAGGTCAAGTGGGGTGTCATTTAAGGGGGGAGTATGGTTTTAAAGACGAAAAAAAAGCATATTTTTGTGATTTTTTTGCGGCGACATGAGTAATATAATTTTATTAAATTTAATTACATATTATTGTACAACTTTTGAAGTATGTCAGAAAAAAATTTCAATTAAAAATATTGATAAATAAGCCGGTGACGTTGAATCTCCAGAGGCGCCTTGAAAAAAAGTGGTTTTGCGGTGAACATTATAACTTGTTACCGGATCATGTGAAACAAAAAAATTAATATGCGTTTTAAAGGTGATGTATTTCTCGAGGTAATCAGGAAGAATTTTTTTTTTCTATTTTTTGCAGCACTTGGAAGTGAAAAACGCGATTTTAGCTCAAAAAATCGCGTTTAATTTGTTATTAAAAAATAGAAAAAAATAAAAAAAAAAAAACTCTTCCTGATTACCTGTTGATTTATGTGAAAAAGTAATGTTCAAATTTTCAAAAGGATCGGTTCAGTAGATTTTGAGTTCTAATGTTCACGAACTTCAAAAATGACGTTTTCGGGAAAATGGGGTTTCAACTAGAGTTTCTGATTTCTCGACCTTTTATGAATCTCGAGATTCGAGAATTCCGAGTTTATCAGCGATTGTGTTTCTCGAGAAATTGGAAATAATTATTTGAATTTCTCGAGATTCTCGAGAATTATTCAAAATTAATTTTAACAAGAACAGCAACTCTCCGTTTACTGTCAAAACTTCCATACAGAAAAATTTCTCTCGTTTTCAGTGTATGTAGGTTTTATCAAAATTAGAGTGTTTCTTAGAACTTCTAAATTGAAAGTGATCTTACCAGTAGCTTCAAATACATTCATTTCCTTAGATAGTGAGCGGTAGTTGTCATTTATTGTTGACTGCGTTCTCAAACTCTCACGAATACTTCTAAATTTAATTCAACGCAACCTTTTCCTTTAATTCTGAGTCCGATGGCTATATAAGCTCTTCACTTTCGTTGATATCATTCGTCGATATATGTAATGCTTTCGTTGTAATAAGAAGAATCAATTTTTTGGTTCTTTAAATAATCTTCAAGATAATTTTTTTGCAGTTTTTATAATTTCGCTTTTAGAGCAAATAGAAAAAAATCGTTTTCCTCGGGTTGACTAACTGACTTTGGATTGTGAAGAAATTTCAATAACGAATTTATTGAGTTATTTCCTTTAAAAATTTGAGATTGTATTTCAAATAAAAAATTTAAGCTTATTGCTGAATTGTTTTTCCGAAGAGATTTGAATATAAATTTTAGGATCCCTCTGCAGATAGTGAGTCAGCCATGACGGTTGAACGCTTTTATTGATTTTGTGGTTGGTTGAATGGCACTCAAAATATTTAAAGTAACTACATCATCTTATTTAGTATTCTAAAAATAATTTAAATTTAGAAGATATATGAAATTTTTTAAACTGCTGGCATGACTGGCAAAAACCGTTAAACCATGGTTTCAATAGAATTCCGTTTAGTTTTGCAAACCAGGAGTAATGGCAAGTCGTTTTTTTCTTCATTTAATTTTTTTATATAATTTTGCAAAATATAGCATTGCGCACTGGCGGGCTTTTAAATAATTTTAGAATTACCCAAATTTTTGAAATCGTTTTTCGTATTTTCATATTTTGATTCAATATTAAATTGTCATCTAAAAATTTATTTTGTTGTAGAACTGAATCGGAATCACTATTGGAAGCTTCAATTCACTAATTTTTGTAACTTCATTTTCTTTATAAAATATTGCCAATATCGCTAGGTGTTTCCCATGACTGTAACATAACTGTTGGTAAGCTGGAGATATTTTGCCGTATTTCATCATTACACTGGCTCATCGCTTGTAGTGAAAACAATATCTGGCACATAATTTTTGTAGGCTTTTCCAGCTGGATATGAACCTTCAATTCGCATCAATCCTAGTTCTAGATTTTCCTTTAATATAATACAAATGTACGTTCAAATATCCACGCTTGCGGAAGCTTGTCATTCATCAATTGCTATGGTAAACTTCAGATTAAAAGCCTTCATTTTGGTGATCTTAGGTTATTTTGCCATAGAAATAAAAATAGGTTTTTTCCAATGCATTTATAACAAATAACAATATTATCCTAAATTCGGATTAGGTATTACTGTTTGCATCGACATCTAGATTTAACAATCAGAAAGTAATGCAGATTGACATAAACAATTTTTGTTTGGTAAAAAAATACTCAATATAATAATATTGAATGATTTATGGTGGTTTGAATTAAATCTCGAGATTCTCGGAAATTTTTCTCGAGAAATGGGAATCTCGAAAATGTGGAAATATCTTTTCTCGAGAATTCGAGAGTTCAAAATTACAATTCTTTCTCGAGAATCTCGAGACCGGATTTCTCGAGCAGAAACTTTAGTTTCAACCCTGTTGAAACGCTGTAACTCCGTTAGTTTTACTCGGATTGACTTAAAATTTGTACACAATATTCTCGACATATTGTTCATTCAGAAAAAAAAATGCAAATAAAATAATTGTAAAACCATACCATATTGTTGCAATCTGCAACAAACTCAATACATATAGTTGCTAATGCGCCCAGAGAGTTGTGGTATGTTGTCTAGAAACAATTCTCGTCAAATTTTTCTAAAATATTATGATATAAATCCAAATCATATTTGTTTTAGCAAAACTGTGACTCATGCCACACAACCAATAAAGTAATTGATTTAATAAAGGATGAGTCTGATAAGCTTATTTCTGGAATTATTAATTGGCCGTCAGGGTCACCGCTTAATACCATACCGTAAATCCCAATCACATAAAACCATTTTTCACAAACAAATAGTAACTTTTAGTAAGTCTGAGAGTCATTGAAAATATAATCCACAACATTGAAATTAAGCCCTCTCCCTCCGGTTTGAACGATTTTATGTTTTATCGTTTGGCGTCTATTGCATTTTTATTTCCCAGCTAATATAATCATAATCATTTTTGTGCCCCAGCTGATCTAGAAGTAACGTTTAAACGGCAATTAAACGCTATTTGAAAGTTCAATTGGTTTATTTATGTCTTTATTACTTTATTTGTGTCGCTGTATTCATCTAAACACATTAGAAACATCTTTATTCTCAGAGAATCAATTATTTCTTATAACAATTTTCTAATTCAAAATATTATTCGTATTATTTTCAAAAATTGTAATAAAAACACTTATCCTATCAATAGATAGTGAAGTTCTAGATTTAATCAAACAAATAACCATTGTTTGTGATTTACAGCCTTCAATTAAAATATCAAGCACTTGTTATACTGATTTCTGTACACTTAATCAATTCTAACAAATTTTTTGTTATCTGTAAGTGTTAAAGAGAAGTCACTGTGTCACTGTTAACAATAGATTAGAACAGATGCTTAAAACTGATACCAATATAACTTTATGTTAGATTACAGATATAGCTGATAAAACTAAAATCCTCTAACGTATTTTAATTGTTTCAAATCGATTTATAATTAGTAAATAATAATCAAATCTAAACATTATGTAATTTTATTATAGGCTCATTATTTTTTATATCTTAAGAAGCTAATGCTATTAAATTTCTGATTGATGACACAAAAGCTTTAAATGATATATTATGTCGATAAATTATATCTGTAATGTTTTGATTGGAATGTTGGGAATTGATAAAATATAGATGAATTGAAATTTTTTTCATGAATGTAGATTGTAAAAATATGGAGGGGCTGAAATCTCACAGCTCTGAGATATCAAGACTTCGGTCTGGGTTAAGGATTTTGATATAGTTTTCGGAAAAAAACTTTTATGAGGACATAGTTTTTAGTTTTGGGCAGCGATGTATATCAAACATAACTCTTTGTTAAAGTACAAGTATGTTGTTATCTCTGTTTAGGAATTTATTACAAAACTAACACGATACATCAATACGTTGCCGGACAATTATAACAGATCATAAATTAACATAATTTAGTGAAAAGATGATACACTCAGCAAACTGCTAAAAAACCTCTCCATTTAGCGTTTCGAGAAAATATTACAAAATCACAAATTCATTTTTCTTTCAAAATTCCAAAAATATTGTAAAAATTAAATAAAATCAAACTTTTTTCAAAATTCCAAAAATATTCCAAGAATTAGAATAAAATCAAATATTTAAACTTTTTCAAAATTCAAATAATATTCAAAAATCCTTAAAAATTCAAAATTCTATAAATATTGCAAAAATCATTACAAAATCAAAAATTGAAACTTTTTTCAAAATTCCAAATATTATAATAAAATCAAAAATCTATTTTTTCTAAATTCTAAGAATATTGCAAAAATTATAACAAAATCGAAAATTAAAACTTTTTTCAAAATTCCAAAAATATTCCAAAAATTAGAATAAAATTAAATATTTAAACTATTTCTAAATTCCAATAATATTCCAAATATTCTTCAAAATTCAAACTTTTTCCAAAATTCTAAAAATACTGCAAAAACTATTACAAAATCAAAAATTGAAATTTTTTTCAAAATTCCAAAAATTATAATAAAATCGAAAATTTAAAATTTTTCAAAATTCTAAAAATATTCCAAAAATTCTTACAAAATCAAAAAATAAAACTTTTGCCAAAATTCTAAAAATATTGCAAAAACTATTACAAAATCAAATATACAAACTTTTTTCAAAATTCCAAAAATATTTCAAAAACTATAACAAATTCAAAAATTTCCATGTCCAATTTCATTTGCAATTACATATACGTCATAAAAACAGCTATATTTTTTTCCCAAAATATTGGCTAAAAAATAAATGAAATCTTGACATTATTTTTTTGACAAACTTATAATGCCATAATTATCTATAATAATATAAAATTTCATTTCAAACAAATAATTAATTTTATTTTTTTCCAAAAAATTGGGTAAAAAAATAAATAAAAATCTTTCTTTTGACACACTTGACAACATTTTTTTGACAAACTTATAATGCCATAATTCTCAATAATAATAATAAAGTTTCATTTCAAACAAATAATTAATTTTATTTTTTTCCAAAAAATTGGGTAAAAAAATAAATAAAAATCTTTCTTTTGACACACTTGACAACATTTTTTTGACAAACTTATAATACAATAATCTAGTTTTTGATCTCACATACCAATCTCTACCATCAAGATTTCTCCAAATTTATTGTTCCTACTCGTAATCACTTAAAATGAAAGTTTTTTAAGCCAAAAATATGAATATTTGCTGTTTTTGACACACTTAATGATTTTTTGACACACTTCCGGTACAGTTATCGAACACAGCGCCCTTTCGGACCTGTCCTTTGAGTATACCTATTTTTAGAAAAAAAAAATTTTGAAATCCCTCCAGTGGTTTTCCCTGCAGCGTAGGTAATGACGGACGGACGGCCGGACGAGCGGCCGGCCGACAGACAGACATAAATGTTTTTGCATTTTAGGAACCAGTAGGTCCTAAAACGTCGAGAAATGCCAAAAAAGTGGGGGTAGGAATTTCACTTTTGTAAGTAATAATCTAAAACAGAAATTAATCCAAGAAAGTGCAATACTAAACCAATATCCTGGTTCTCGATGATAAATTGATTCTTATAATACACTTTTTCTTTGTTTCGTTTATTTCACTTTTAAGTGAGCTATCTTATATATTAATACGAATTTGTATTCTTTTAAAAAAATCTAAAGCATTGAATCAAATTCATAATCATATTTGAAGAGAAACATAGTATTACTTGTTGTATTGAACAAAGCGCAGTACCTAACATTTGTTTCTTGTGACGTTTCTGATATAACTTAACACATATACTTTTTTGCTTATCAAAAACAAATTATAAAATTTGATAATTCGTTCCCTTTTTTTGTGGTTATTATAGTTTTAATTAGTTTACTATCACGTCAGACTAGAATTTCAACCAAAACCAACAAATTATCAAATATCAACAAGTGTTTGTAACGATGACAGATAATGAATATTTGCACAACAAAAATTGAACGCAGACGGAAAAATAACTATTTCTTTTGTTATCGATTAACTTTACCAAATTTATTTCAAATTAGTGCTAATTTAAAAAAAAACTACTCTTAAAGGTGTGTACAATTGCGCCTAAACAAATTTCTTAATAGTAACGATAATGTTTTCTATAATTAAATTGAATAATAATTATATTGTGTTACACGTTGTATGGATATAGTGAACTGTAGCATTACTAAAGTTCAATTGACCAATAGATATACGTTAACGTTATAAATCAAACCACTTTGAATTAATTTAGAAAAAAAATGCATATCTTACACAAACTTAATCGTTACATTTGCACATGGTTTTTGTTAAAACTAAGTTTCAAAGAGATCGTGTTTTATGTCCTTCATTCAATGTGAATGTTAAGATAAATGCATATGATAAGAAGTTTGTTAAAATTCTTTACTATTATGTAAAAGAAAAACCTAATATTTCTAATAAGCGGTTTTGGTCACGATATATAAAACAAATTGAATTGAACAAACATTTTCATGTTTCCGAATTCAGATTGAGAAACATTTTGCTTGTTTTTTTTAAATACATATATGCAAACACTTTATATTCATACCCATTTATGCGTTATGAGTTTTTTTTGTTGTTAATACATTAATTACATTTCAATGTTAAAAAAGAATTTATAAATGTAATTCAGTTTGACTTTAAATTGTTTAATTAAATATAATAAAATGTAAAATATTAATTTAATTAACAATGAATCAGAGAAATTTATTATTACGAAAATGTTTTACTGATTTTTTTACAATCGAGCTAAATGTGGAGACCACATTGGCACTTGGTAACAGAGACGAACATGTGACATCAATTTAATCGATTGTTGTTCATTGTTGCGATGCAAATTTATTTAAAAAAATCTTTTGTAAACAAACACATACTGTCATTAAATAAACATCGGAACGTCATTCTATATATGAAAGTTTCCAATTAGCATATGTCTAAAATAATCTAAAATAATTCAAATTCATAAGTCTTAAACGTTCATCATAGCAACATCATTGATAATAGAGAAAAGCATTACTTATGAAGGACACTTTTATCACGATTCTTAATTTTCCTTTAAATTTACCGAACTCTCAATTCGATAACCGTTATTCCTAAAACACCTTGTGGAGTCGTTCATTGATTAGTATAATACCAGGTTTTATGGGTGAAACATCTGATTATCAGTAGTAGTTTCCTAAGGGCGGTGATAATTCGAAATAATTTTCTGCAATCGATAGCAAGTATCGGTCTACGGCCTCGTGCTATTATCCATACTAGGGTTTCTCATATCCCGTAAAAATTCAAATCCCGGGAAGCCGGGACAAAAAATGTTAAATTCCCGGGATCCCGGGAAATCTCGGGAAACGCTAAAAAGCTAGAACTTTCTAATTGGGTGGTAGAAAATGTGTAAAATTAAAACAGCACAAAAAATGCGCTGTTGATTTTTAAATTTCCATTATTTTTAATTAGAAAAACTTTAAAAATTAAATAAAAAAGAATTCATAAAAAAATTTTTGAAAAAAAATAGAACCGACTTCAGAAAAAACAAAAGAGGCACGAAAAAGTGAAAAATAACTCAATTGTTGCTTTTAGAGACAAAATTACGTTACATTTTGATTAATTTAATTTAATTATATCTTACTATTGACAAAAAAATTAGGCTATTATACAAAGTAACTATATTAAAATAGTTACTTTTTATTATAATTATTATAGTTATTATAGTTGTTATAATAATTATTATGTTTTAAAAGTTATTTGTAGTACAAAACTGTTCAAAGTCGGTGCCACATTGACGAAAAACAGACTAATATGTCTCGGGCTTGGCACCGATTTCCAACAGTTTTGTACTACAAATAACTTTTAAAATATAATATCAGTGTTTTTCTGAAGTCGGTTCTATTTTTTTTTTAAAGTTTTTTTATTTTTCTATTTTTAGTTTAGTCATAAAGCAAATGTCGGCTAGAAAGCGTTCTAAAAGTAATAACTTCACATGCTGGAAAAACTTTCATCAGTGACAATCTATTAATTATGGTTTTGCGATTTTTTGCACAAATGGCATACACCCTTGATAGAAAATTATTTACGATAACCTTGACAAGTATAGCAATATAATACTGCCCAAAACATCCAAACAGATTAATATGTTTTGACGAAATCAGCGAAAATGCATTAAAAATATGGTTTTTCTAATTTTTTGAATAACATTATTTTTCACATCATACAAAAGATTTGATAACCATATCAAAATGTAACGTAATTTTGTCTCTAAAAGCCACAATTGAATTATTTTTCACCTTTTTGTGCCTCTTTTGTTTTTTCTGAAGTCAGTTCTATTTTTTTCAAAAAATTTTTTTATTTTTTTTTTATTTTTAGTTTAATCATAAAGCAAATGTTGGCTAGAAAGCGTTTGAAAAGTAATAACTTCAAATACCGGAAAAACTGTCATCAGTTACAATCTTTTAATTATGGTTTTATTATTTTTTGCACAAACGGCATATATATTTCCCGTCATAGAAAACTATTTACGATAACCTCGACAAGTATAGCAATATAATACTGCCCACAACACCCAAACAGAATATCATGTTT
This sequence comes from Diogma glabrata, assembly GCA_963693315.1. Taxonomy (NCBI): domain Eukaryota; kingdom Metazoa; phylum Arthropoda; class Insecta; order Diptera; family Cylindrotomidae; genus Diogma; species Diogma glabrata. The sequence continues at coordinate 179,198 of CAVNZG010000906.1, forward strand.
TGACGAAATCAACGACGAAAATGCATAAAAAATATGGTTTTTCCAATTTTCTGAATAACGGTATTTTTCACATCATAAAAAAAATTATGGAACCCTCTCGGAATAAACCCAAATAGAATACAATTTAAATCATCCAAATCAATCGAGCCGTTATTGAAAAATCAGTGTACATACATAAAAAAAAACCTACAGTGAAACACAGAACCTCCTTCTTTTTGGAAGTCGGTTAAAAACAAAACAAAAATAAATTCATAATACTAATTTTTAAATAATTTTTCAAAAAACTAGGTTGTCAATGGCGCCATCCCTAGTAGGTTTTGCCAGACACTGACATACGGCCAAGCACTAGCCCATTAATGATTAAAAGTATTTGGCTATTGTTATTGGGCCAGTACTAGAACCATTCATCGGCCAATCTATGGTTTACAGAAAATAGCCAGTATATTGTTACCTTTGAATGGCCAAACACTGGCCCATGAATGGTAAATATTACTTGGCTATTGTTATCGTGCCATAACTGTAACCATGAATCGGCCAATCTACCGTTTATAGAAAATTGCCAGTGCAGTTTACTTTGGATGATCAAGCAATGGCCTGTTAATGGTTAACATTAATTGGCTATTGTTATTGGGCCACTGCATCCATGAATTTGCCGACCTATGTCATTTTTTTAAAATTTCACTAGAGTATTATCCGTTTTAGAAATACATAGTTTGAAAAATTTCACACATAGTTTAGCTATCGCTTATCGGCTGAAAGCCTATGATAATATTGAAAAGGTTGGTATATGTTTTAATTTTTTTTCATTTCTATTTTATTTTAATTATTTTGTAAATGATTTATTTTAATTTACATATGAAAATATTATTTTATATTTTTTTTAATGGCCGCAGTCATGTTTGACTCGGTCATTCTTGCAACTGAACCAGTTTTAATTTTTTCCGTCATTTTTATTTTATTTTAAATTATTTTGTATTTTATTTATTTAAATTAACATATGATAATATTTTATATTTTTTTAACGGCTCAGTCATGGTTGCCAGTATTTGGCCATTACTACAATACTGGTCATTATTGTTGGTCCGTTACTACACCAACTGTACAACCTTGTATGGGCCACTGCTGTTGTTTTTTCTCTGGCCCATGAATGGTAACCATTTATTGTCCGAAGCTATCATCCAGTAAAATTTATTTTAATGGCCCAGTCGTGGTTGCCAGTACTCGCCCATTGTTGCATTACTGGACCATTACTGGACCAGTTGTACGACCTTGTATGGGATCACTCAATTTTGTCCGAATTTTCGTGACGAAACGATCTGCCACAGAAAAAGCTCTTTCCGATTCAATTGATGTCGGTTGGATAGTCATTTGTGCATTGTATAATCTAAATTATTTGTGCGCTTCTTAGTTGCTTCAAAAATTACCAATTCTTTTGTGATGTTTTTAATGTCATATGCTACATGTTTTGTGATACAAACAAATGAACATGAACCAAAATCAAAATCACAATAACAACGGTACTTCTCAGCACCATAAGACAAAATACATTGGACCCTCAGTCCATATTTTGCAATTAGTTATTTAGTTATTATTGTAACGGTCGCAATATTCGCAAAACAATAATAAAACAAATTCATCTTCGTTTTCAATTCAATAAAAATGTATTTCATTAGTTTCCGTTCATTTTTACATTAATAATAATTTTAAAATTTTCTAATACTTAACTGCTAGTTAAATTTCGATTATACTATAAAAAGCAAACGAACGTACTCAATTTTATTTCCAATTCTAACGAACAGATGTCGTTGCTAATCTTTGCTGAATTTTCAGTATTACACGATTTTGATTTTCATTAGAAGATGTAAAACAAAAATCACATTTTTTTGGATTGAATGAGTTTTCGATGTTAAAAGTTTGATTTAAATAAAAATTCATTCCGGTTTTGATTTCAAAAAAGATCACATCTAGTCAAAGTAAAAATAGTAAAAATATTGCAATTAATATAATTTTCCATATAAAAGTGATTGTATATTTTACCATTATATTTTTTTTATATAATAATCACTTGTGAAAAATAATAATGAAATTTTGGAAATCGTTAAAACCATTTTCCATATAAAAGTGATTGTATATTTTACCATTATATTTTTTTATAATAATCACTTGTGAAAAATAATAATAAAATTTTGGAAATCGTTAAAACAAAGAAAAGATAAATTATTCATATATGTAGTGACGAAGGAAATTTTCCTTGATTTTATAAAAATAAAAATAACCTTAATTTGTTAATGCTAATAATATCTGTGATACGTCATTGGTCTTAAAACAAAAAGAAATAAAAATTATTGAATGGAGAAAAATAAATGGTTTTGTAATCATCATGTCGAATTGGAATAAGTGACATCATCAATGATTAGAAATTGGAATACATTTTTAATATATAAAAATAAAATAATAAAACTAAACGAATATATGTGGACTATAAGAAAAGAATTGAGTGAACCAGAATCGGATTTCATCAATCAACAGTTAATTTAAGGTATTTTAGATTCAATATATATATTAGTTTTTGTTTAATTATTTTTTCCTGGGAATGTTAGGATAAAGTTTCCAGATATAAGAGATTCCCAAATCCACATTCGTGTGGGGACAAACGTTATCCCGTAGCAATTTTATTTGTGTAACAAAGGTCCAAGCTATTATATAGCTACTCGCAACATTATTTTGATATAAACGTTGTAATTCTAGCAGGAAACGCATGCAACAGATGAAGCGCAACTTACCTGTAGAGGAAAGATTGTTAGTTACAAACTAATTAGTGCTATTTACAATCAAACATATGGATCTGGCACGTATATTAAGTCAGAAATCATGAACTGCACCCATTTACTTACACCAGACGGAAAACGATATACATCTTATTGTTGTTGATATATCGATCGCGAAGATTGTTAACGTAAACAAGCCCCTAAATACAGCGTGGCCAGCTGAAACTCTACTATTATTTCACCACCCAGCAATAGACGTTGAAAACTTTAATAGCCATCACAATCAGTGGTCCTACTCAAATAACAATCCCAATGGCATATAACTAACTGACGGGACCAATCGACAACATGTTCCTGATATATGATATGAAAGACATGAAAACCTTATTAGATCTGCTAGATGGCCAAGTTATTACAATCCCGGCCTCTGTTTTTCCACAAAAAACGAACAACGTAACCCTATTCCAATATCTAGGGCTGTCTTACAAGGTTTTCCACGCTCTCAACATCGACCAGTAATTTTTGAGGTAGGTATCCAAATCCCACGTAAACTCTACTCCGAAACCTAGATGCAATTTAACAAAACTGACTGGGCTAAATATGGGTCGGAGTTGGATGCAGTGATTCACTGAATCCAACCCATTCCTAAAAATTACGATAGGTTCGTAGGAGCCATCATTTCAACTGCAAAGAAATGCATCCCAAGAGACTTCCGGTGAAGAATACATTCCTGGTTGGAGTAGAGAGAGCATTTTAGTAGGGCAGCTTGGAGTCTTCTTCGGAAGCTGGATGGCTCAGGCTTAGTTACTCGTACTAACAATGAAATTAATCCAGAGGACATTGCAAATCACATTGTAAACATGTCTCGTTCCTCTATTAATCGCCTTCATAAGAGAACCATTAAACATAAATTAAGAGAAATAAAGCGCAAGTTTTGTTTTAGGGATTTCACAGAAAAATTTACCTATTTTAAGTTTTATTGGTTTTAATTTGTTGTGTTTATATGTGTCAAAAAAAATCATACAAAAAAACCATATGTATCAAAAAAACATTTTCCTAATTTTGAACGAAGTTAATTACTACAGAGGGAAAAGAATTAAAAACTACTCGATTTTCGAGTGAGAAAATTTTTAATATCTTTGAAAAAACTAAAAAAAATGTTAATAAAAATTTGCGAGATACCCGGGAAAACGGGATCCCGATTGAGGAACCCTAATCAATGCCACTTGCTTGAGGAATTTTTCAAAAAATTATGAGAATTTATCACTGAACGAGGGGAATTCGTTTAGAAAATTTGTTGCCACTTTTTATTTCTTTTTATACATTTTATGAATTATGCATCTGGCCTACTGCGATATCAGTGAATTATTTTAAAAATTATTTGATAATTCACTGATATCGCAGTAGGCCAGACGTATAACTATTTGTTATTAGTATATAATTCAAATGTCATTGGTCAAATTGTCATTACATTTTAGAGAATTTCATTGGGTTTAATTAAAATAAAACTAAGGCAAAAATTTCAGAAAAAAATACAGTAATTATTATTTCTACCGAGAATATTCTTCCATAAGCTTCAGACACTCCAACGATTAGTTGTAGAAATTTGAAGTGTAACACAGCGTCCAACATAATACACGATATTTCTATTAAATAACACTTAAAACTTTATTTACAATTAAAAAATCACTTTTATTTACACAGTTTTATGTTTACGATTTGGCGTTCCTTTTACTGTTAAATCCTATCACTTTACGTTAACACATTTGCATTTTAACTTAATACTGCTTATACTATCTCATTCCGATTTAAAGTATTTACACTATTGCAGTGTTTTATTCTGCAAAAGGAGTTTCTTAAATACAATTTTAATTTCTATCAAAATTATTGTAGTTAAATCCAACATTACAACAGAAACTCGAGTAATTTTGAGAATAATCGACGTCGGTATTATTTATGACAAATAAATAAATACGACATAGACCAATATTATACGATAAGATAGAGGCAAGAATGTTTCTAGATTCTAGATTATTCGAGGTCAATGCAAAATTTTATTTACAGAGAAAACTCGAAAAATTCTAAGAATAACCGTAGTCGTTATTATTTTTCATTTATTTTATTTAATATTACTATGTTATCCCTTTTTTCGTTGCGATTATATAGAACTGTAACAATATCATACTTAGCTGTCGATATTAATTAAATAACTCACTACTCCACTACACTTTACTGCTCAACCTACACTAACCAGTAGTAAAAACAGGCAACAAACACAAATTTGGAAAGTTTCACTCACGTAGGCTCGATAACCTTTTGTTTACCCATACATGTTCCATCAATTTTATTAATAGAGGTTTTGTTACTGCTTTATGCAACATTGCTGTCACTGCTGTTGCAATGATATTATCGCAAGTTCTAAATCAGATTTTTACTGTGACTCCTTCTTATTCCACCCAATGGCGTCTTTCTGCTCTTCAGCATTAGTAATTGTTCAACTATAACTTTAAACACTTTTGTGAGTTCCAAATTCACCCCTGCGGTTCAATGGCCACCTTGTGTCGTCCCTCAGGAGTCCAAACTAGAATTTTTTATTTAATCGTACTATTCTGTTTTGAACAAAATTATCCTGTGATACGATTTTTGTAAAACTCCCCCAATTTGAAACACTTTCTCAGGCAGAAGTTTAAGTTTTATTTCATAATATATAAGATATAACTTTTAAAGGTGGAATTGCCAACATGATTTATTGCCAACATGATTTTGATTTTTACCATTTTAAAATTAAAATAGAATAATAATACGAATAATTATACCAGAATATTAATTTTACACATTTTGATCCATTATCCAACTTTATTTGTTCAATTTGTCTTTTTTTTATTTCTAGGTAAGTAAAACATCACATAAACGTAGGGTAAATACTGAAATTCAATGGCTATGTTAAAAAAGTGCAACGCAGATGCATTGACGACCTCACCACCAGTTCTGAAAGCACAGAATGCTGTAAATATTATGTGGACATTCTTAGAAAGAAAATCTGTGGAAGAAAGAATTATTTTTTAAATTTAAAATTCAATAGCGAAGTTAAATTAAAAATTAATATATACAAAGCTATATTGAAAATTCTAGTAAAAAATTGGAAAAATTAATAGCAGCCAATTTGAAAGTTAAGAATATTAAAGTAAAATGACGTACTGATTTATTTAGATTGGGGAGAGCAGTGGTCTGGCGGCCCATCTCTCGATTAGTGCCAGGAAAAAAAGTTCGATATATCGATATTTATCTAACTATATCGGAATGATAAAATGTCGAAATATCGATGCATTAATATATCGATAAATCTATATATCGACACTTATCGATACATCGACAATTACAGATCCATCTGTTTTTTATATCGATATTTTTTATGACTTTTTTAATATCACCCAACAGTAACAATAGCAGATTCTAGTATGAGTTTAGAATGGTGGCAATTTTTGACGAGGATGAAGTTTATGGAACGAGCGAAGCGAGTGGCGTGAATTATCCGAGTGAAGAATTGCCATCATCCTATGCAAATACAAGATGCTATTTCGTCCATGACTGCAAAATACTTCCAATAATTTCCAGTTTTTCTGCTACAGTTTTTATCACCATAGATGAAAAACGTGATCTACGCAGGTGAAAAAAGTCGAGATTTAAACTTGACTATTTTTGATCTTCCTGAAACTTGGCATATAAGTAGTATGGACAAAATAAAAAATACTTCTTACCTTACAATTTCTTTAAAGTGCATCGTTTGAGCATAGGGAGCACCCCAACATGCATGAAAAATTAAAATTCTGTCAATCCGATGTAACTTTGAAATTAAATTGCTCAAGAACGGCTATACCGATTTCATCAAACTTGAAATTTAATTAATTTTTTTTCTGAAAATAGTTCTATCCTTACTCTAAAATATATCAAATTAAGTCGGAGGCGTTAATTTTCGTTCTTGAGATATTTAATTTTAAAGATTTTTAGTACGACTGAAATTCGAATTTTTCTTCATTTTTTCAAACAACTTCCATTAACAAAAAATTTTGAAATCAAATAAATTTTAACTTTTTTTTTAAATGTAGTTCTATCCTTACTTTAAAATATTTCAAATTTACAGAGAGGCGTCAATTCGTGTTCTTGAGATATTTAATTTTTAAAATTTTTAGTCCGTCTAAAGTTCTAATTTTTCATTATTTTTTCGAACAATTTTTATCAACAAAAAATTTTAACCACTGAAGTTCGAAAAAATGATGAAAAATTCGATCAAAAATCTTTAAAATTAAATATCTCAAGAACACGAATTAACGCCTCTTTGTAAATTTGAAATATAAGAAATATAAGTGAGGATAGAACTACATTTAAAAAAAAAAGTTAAAATTTAATTGGATTTAAAATTTTTTGTTAATTGTTGGAGAAAGTTGGAAGTTGTTTGAAAAAATTATAAAAAATTACAATTTTTAGTCGTACTAAAATCTTTAAAATTAAATATCTCAAGAACACGAATTTAAGCCTCTTTGTAAATTTGGAATATTTTAGAAAAAGGATAGAACTATTTCCAGAAAAAAAATTAATTTAATTCCAATTGATCTTCAACCCTAGCGCCATCTTTAAAAAAAAATGTTTTAATATTTTTATTTAAAAATTAATTACAAAAACAATTAATTAATTTTTTTTCAAACGACTAACTAATCATCCATCAAACAAAAAAAACTTTGATGAAATCAGTATAGCCGTTCTTGAGCAATTTGCACGAACGAATTAATCCTGCCCGGAGAGACGCTGCCATAAACGTGAACAAAGACCTGAATAAAGTCGCCGACTGGGGTGACCAAAACCTTGTCAATTTCAACTCCACCAAAACACAGCTGTTGATTGTTTCCAGATTAAAGACCGAGTTCCCCAAAGATATTTTATTTAGTATGTGTGATGAACCAATAGGTGAATGTAAAAACATTCGTTTATTGGGTGTCACAGTTTCAAATGACCTACTCTGGAACGATCATGTAATGGCGATGGCAAAAAGCGCGTCTAAAAAACTCGGCCTCCTAAATAGATGCAAAAAATTTTTCACTCCATACCAATTGCTCCATGTTTATAAGTCCTATATTCGTCCCTGTATGGAGTACTGCTGTCAAGTTTGGGGTGCTGCTTCTGTTTCCATCTTGGCCCTCTTGGACTCTGTTCAAAAGCGAGCTATACGAATTGTAGGTGATCGAACTTTGACATCACAACTTGATTCCCTACAACATCGTCGCACTGTTGCTGACCTCGTTGTTTTTTACAAATATCGTCATCAGCAGTGCTCAGATGAAATCAGCGGCATCATGCCTCAAACTTATTCTTACCCCCGTTCCACTCGGCAATCGGCTGCCGCAACCAGTGAAACGGTAAAGATCCCGCGCTGTCATACTGGCAGATCGCAGAGAGACTTCTTTGTCCGAACTGCGTACAAATGGAATAGTTTGCCGGAACACTTAGTCTCAGGTGGCTTCAACCCACAGATGTTTAAAAAAAGCGTTAATCTACACCTCAGAACGCCAGTTGTTGTGGGACCCAGGTCTAGACCTAGGTCTTAAAAGGTATTTATGTGTTGTTGTGACACATATTCTAAACCCTATTGCACAACACATTTTATTAAAAAAAAAAAAAAAAAAAAAAGTTACATCGGATTGGCAGAATTTTCATTTTTCATGCATGTTGGGGTGCACCTATGCTCAAACTATGCACTTTAAAAAAATTGTAAAATAAGGAGTATTTTTTATTTCGTCCATACTACTTATATGCCAAGTTTCAGGAATATCAAAAATGGTCAAGTTTTCACAACTCGGTGAAAGAACACGTTTATCTTCCATAATGAAATACATCATACACATCATAGAAAAAACAAAAATCTAATAGACATCATACACAAAACAAAATCAAGTCTTAACATTTTTGGTATATTAATATCAAAAGGTTAGAATGATAACAATATATCGTCGCTTTAATAATGAAACAACGTATTCGCAAAAGTGTAGTTTCGAGATAATTGGGTTTAAAGATTTTTCGATTTTCTGATTTTCGTAAACTCGGCAGCACTATTGAATGAATAAAGATATTGGAAAAAATTGCTACCAATTAATCTTGACTAATTTCTTCACAACATATTAAAATTTCACATTGGTACCTGCTCGCTTTTCTACCTAAAAAGAGGTGAAAAGTCAATCAGGTACCTTATACGTTATTTCATATTTCATATCCGTTATTTCATTTTGCATGAAAGTACGATTAAGCCTAAAATAAATTATTATTGAACTAACGCATGATATTCTTACAATTTTTTATTTGTATGAACGGGTTTATCATGTAGTCATGAATGATGCTTATACAATATTGTAGATTTACTATTTCGTGTGGCGATCGTAATGTATGTAATATATACGACAATGATTTTACCCAAGTTATTATTCTGTAGGAATTGGAATATCGTACATGCATTTACGCTGTTTCAATATTTAACCAAATTCAAATTTGCATGTACGTTAATTAACAATATATTAATTTTCACCCCCAGTTATAAAATAATTGGAAAATGTTAAAATGCCACTCTATAGACATCCTTATGGGGAATGTAGCGCACCCATTATATAATAACAACGTATATATGGCATACGTTATTTCATTATTAAGGCGACGATATAAAATATAAAATAAGAAATTTAACGTGAAAATGTTAAATTTTTTATTTTATATTTTTTATATGTGTTGTTCTCATTCTTACCTTTTGATATTGATAAATCAAAAAATGTTAAGATTTGATTTTGTTAGGAGAATACCTAACGAACTAAAGAATACTTGACGATCGTTACATTCTACAACAGTTTAGAGAATGTATACCATTACAATGAAAGACACACACACATGGAATGTATATATCCTATAGCAGTCGTGGATAAAGTAAATGCTAAATTATTGATTGATCTGGAATTACAATTTTTATATATTCAGGGATTGTGTTCCTGTGCAAATTTATTTAGGGATTTAACATATTGCGCTTTAGGCCAAAAGCTCCAAATTACTAAGTGTGATAATTTAGTGTTATTAACACTTTATAGCTTGAGATTCGAGCTATATAATATTAATTGAGTATAGCTAGTCATTCGCGCTATTGTTCACTAGATCTTGGTTCGTTGTTTGTAGCTTCAGATATTTACTTTGACAAAGTATTCGTGTAAAGCTTAATATAAAGCTTAATGATGGCTTAAAGGATATTAGCCTTTATATTTAAAGTTGAAATTTATTAAAATATAATCAGTTTCATTGATGATGCATCACTAATAATATTAATAAAAACGTAATTTGTTGATCCACATTGATGCACAGATCTTGAATTTAATCAATTAAATGCAGGATGACATAAATAGAACAAATGTATGTTCATATTATATTTCAATTTAAAAAATGCGTAGAATAATGGTATTGTAACGTTTCTTAGCCAAGTTACAATTATTTAGTTCGATCACTAAATCAGGAAATTTAAAACACAATGGATTTTCTAAACGTTATAATTTTATTCGTTCAAGATTTTACAATAAAAATATTTCTCCCATTACTATTCCCCTTTTAGTTCTTCTTGTACTAACAATATTTCACCACTTATAATTCTTTTACAATTTTTCACAATATCACTTACAATAACTTTCTACTTATAACACTGGTAATTTTAACTCGCCTATATCACTGCTAATATTTTTATACTTTTTGTATCGCTAACAATTTTATACTACTTATATCCTCGAAGAACTCTTATATATACTACATGAAATAGCCTCGATACTACTGTAATATTCTAGATGAACACACCCTTTTTTGTTCTTCCTTTATTTCAACATAACGTAATAACATGATCTTCAAATATTGACACCTAGGTGTGAAATCTACTCTTTTTTTTTAATTTGTTGATTTATACCTATTCTCTAATAGATTTACTTTACTTTATGTTTACTTTGGTTACGTTGATTGGTATTATTGATTTGTATATTTTTTTTTTTGTAGAACTATATTCTCTCAAGAGAATTTTCTCGAAAGTTCTATTGTTGTTGTGTTCTATCATCTTCCATAATCGTCACAGTATATTAAGAAACTAGTTTCATAATCGACGATTTTATCGCACGCAATCTGTTTAGAAAACGACCCGCGCAGCGGGGAGTTTTCTAAAGAATAAGTGCGATAAAACGTCTTATGAAACGAGTTTTTTATACTATTTTTTCTATTTTGCATTTTTTGTCTTGAAATTTTAAAAAATATGTATTTTATTAAAAAATAGTCCATTTGAAATTTTGTTATTATTACTAATGTGGCGAACATCTAAATTAAAGTTTTCAAAATTTCAAATTAGTATGCGATGTATTTTCAGTTTTAGATTTAAAAATAAACAAAATAATTTCAATTATAGTTTTTTTCCTCAATGTAATAAAGTTCATGTTTTTCGGATTTTAAAAAGTTCTTGGTTTAACTTTAACTCTTAAAAGTTCTTTAAATTGTTTAAATCTGTGAACCTTAAATAATAAATAATATTGATATAATTATTTCATTCGGCATTTACTTTAAATGTCTTAAAGTTTAATTCATGTATATTTAAACTACAACTATACTGAACTTTAATTTAAGTTATATAAACTAAAATGTGTTGAACTTTGTTTTATGTTTCATTTACTCCATAATATGCTAAATTTATGTTATATGTATAATCTTCGAAAATATTAAAGGCTCCACTTATTTCTGAAAGAAGTTGAATATATTGTTGAAAGGAGTGTTTGATTAATTTTAATGTTGATTGATGCAGTGGCGTAGCTAGCATGGGTGGCACCCGGGGCGGATATTATGGTGTCACCCCAAAAATACAAACTGTCAATAATAATAAAAAGCCGATAAACGTAATTTATAATTTTTTTTAATTAATACAAATGAGCATTATTATTAAAAAGCTACATTGGGTCATTGTTGCCCGCAAGTAATTTTTAATTAATTTTAATTTGCTGAAACTCCTCTCACACGAAACCACTGATACGCAAATAGTCATAAATAACTTTAGTGCGACCGTAAGATTTGGAAGAAATTCTGAAAAATCCCATTCTACGATGAATTTCAAAAAATCTAGGTACACCCAGTTAGAAATTGTAACATTGGCCGCTTTTAAATGCCTCCTCAACCTTGGTATCTCTATGAGGAGTTTTGTTGCCGATACCTTATCATAACAGCCGGTAAATTTTGATACAGATAATTTCAGCTTTTTTCTGTTCGCCAAAAGTTAAGTGTTTGCTGTACAACCTCGAACAATGAAGCTAAATCTTGAACTGACTTCAGTCTAGTACGGAGTTCAACACTGAATCGGTCAAGACATTCCAACATGTCCTTTTTAAGTTGAGCTCTCAGTGTCAGTCCAACATCAGGGGCAAACTCACCAGCCATTCGTTTTTTACGTTTTTACGACGAATTTGGCTTTCCATTGGAATCTCATAGTTCTCCGATTTTTGCGCAGCAATTGCCTCTTCTACGATGTGGCTTCGTTACGAATTGACTCTATTTTTGTAACTAATTGATCAATGTTCAAGCCTTTGCTTTGCAATTCAATCTGAGCACAGATATTATTTCCATTACTATATCATTCCAAAACAAAAGATAGCAAAGAAACGTAAAATCACATGCTGCATGTCTACATTTTCTTGTTGATCACTTAAATTCTCAATTACAGCCACAATCCCATCAAAATTTTCGGCCAATACTTTTACTGCAGCATAATGAGCACTCCAATGCGTTGTTAAGAGTCTTTTAACAGTTGCTTTGTTGCGTTTAGCAAGTACTTCCCAGCGGCTAGTCGAAGCAGAAAAACATGTAAAAATGGCTTCTGCTGTTCCAAAAAACGTTATACAAGCTACATTTTGTGCAAATGAGTGTTGGCCACATAAATTAATTGAATGATCTATGCAGCCGATAAAAATTGCTTTGTTATTTTTTGCTTTAATAATAGCTTGCACTCCTCCATGTATACTACTCATAACAGCTGCATTATCATAACCTTGGGAACGACAATTCATAACATCTATACCGTCATTTTCAAGATTTTTACTCTAAAAAACATGTCCTATTTCCAATCGAAATGCAGTTGTCTCAACCTCACCAGGCGGGCAGATATGACGAATCGAACTACGAGATTGATTCAACAACTGTACAATTATAAACCGACAATCACATGAAATATTTATGTGAAAATAAAATATAGTTCAATTAATCCCAAATACAAATTATTGCTCGAGCGAATAAAACGTTAGATGATCTCGCTTGTTTAATAAAAACCTTAACTGCCTTTTCAGGCTGGTTCATTTATTTCAATCTCTAATCAATTTAAAGCTTAAATTTTTCGAAGATCTTGATTTCGGTATGATTTTTTCTCTCTGTTAAAATCGTAATCAAGGTTCTGGGTAATTGGTAAATTAAATTCACAGGCTTTTTCATTATTTTGTTAATATTTTTAATTTTCTTTTTCCATTTTGAAATAGAGGGATATTTTACTTGTATTTTATTTTCGGTATTTTGACATAAACACTTGACATAGAAAATTTTGATATTAATTTTAAGGCGAACTTAATAGGCGGTTTATTTTGTTTGGTATAGAAAGCATTCCGAGATAGAGCTATTTTGAGATAGGGACAAATCTTTCTATCTCAAAATCCCTCTATCTCGGGTATTTTTAATACACTGTATTTATTCTTGAAAAATACGGCGAACGACACTTCTGCTTTTAAATATATAGTAAGGGGATTCATTCTCTTAAAATATCATTCTATTCGCCCATAAATATGGGAATTTTATATATTTTAGGTAAAAACATTATATGCCAGAACCCTCGAACCACGACCTAGCAATGATATCGGTATTTTTGAGAACTTTTTTAATATCGCTCAACCCTACTTTCGATAAACCTGGGTGTTATTGTTTTGTTTTTTTGTTGTAAGCACGCTTTTTGGTTTCAGTAATATTTGATTTTAATTTTCTTGTAAGAAGGTCGATCGGTACAACCCCCATTCTAATCGAGCTAGCGACGGGGTGAAACAGCGTGACGTTGATCAAATGTTAGACCTTCACAGACCACCAGACCTCAAGATTTAACTTCAACTACTACTAACCTAAGCGTTTTGATATCATGCAAGTTGGAGATCATACTATAATATACTATAATTTATCAAGTGGCTGAAGGCAATACACACATTAAGCATTTATTTCACGATGGTGTATACACTGTTTAATGTAATTAACAAAACACACCCCGAAATAGGTCATGGTAATCAAATTAGAATGGTTAAAGAATTGCAAGTCATTTATAAAAATGTTATAATGGAAAAAAGAATATGTTTGTATTTATGTAAAAATTGCCAAAAAATAGTGGTAAGGCCAATAATTTCAATCGAAATAAACTTCTTTCCTGATGGATGCTAAATCAACCAGTATGATACGGCACTAATCGGGAATGTCTCACTTAAACTATACAGGCCGGATCAGGACCGAACAGTTCAAAGGAACAAAGTATTAAGCGAATACTTTAAAAAAAAAGAATAAATAAAATAATTTAAAATATTATTAACATACAATTAAAATATTATTAACATTGCTTTTTCAGTTCGCCTGTTTTCAATGTCATGTATAGATTAGCCAAACTTACCTTCATGGTATACTCGGTTTTTCAAAAGCTGTACAGTGTGTCGTAAAATTAGTTTAAATCATGTCATTATCAGACGTTCAATATCCTGGCTAGCACGTTTAATAGATCCCTGTGTTTGACTCTGGAAAAGGTTTTCCATTAATAATTTTTAATTGGGCTCACATAAGAAACGTTTCGTTTATAATTATAAATGTATTGCAAAATTTACGACCACTGTAACTGTGTAGCAGGCCGGAAGCTTCAAAAACCGTAAGTATATCTAGCAAAAGCAACTTCCTACCAAGTTTGTTTGTCGAGAGACGAAGTTGAACAAATTTAGTCAATTGTTATATATACAATAATAAATGCATTAATTTTCAATGGTAATCTTCATGAGTTTACATATCAATAAGGTTCACCTGGCATCTGGAGTTTAATTAATTTGAAATGGTTGGCCTTACCAGTAACCCTTTCCTCGGCATTTTTGACTTTTTCTGGCATCTTTCATAGTAACATTGGCAATAGAACAAAACAAAAGAGCAGTCGACAATCGACCAAAGAGAATTTTTAACCCGAACAATTTATTACTTTTACCAACTCTGATTGGTAATTATATCTAATAACCGGTAAATTTAGCGCCACTCTTATTGTTACATTTTTTCATCTACACTAAAAGTATTTTTTGTAAATATGTGGACAGGTCATATCTGGAATTGTAATGACCACTGATCGTGATAGTGCATAACTAGTGCAAACATTAGGGGAACTGCAATTTCCGACTAGCTTCAATCTTGTGGATTCAAGAATGGATTTCCCCAGCCCAGTACAAATGCAGAATTCCACGTAAACAACATTAACCAGAGAACGTATTTAAATAAGTAAGGACCATGGACTCTAACGACCCCTAGAGATGGAGGGACCAATGCCGTTACACACACTACTTTAATATATATGAATTAGATGTGAAACCAAAAATTGAAATATTTAACTAACTCCATTAATATCTGTTTGATGTTTAATTCCACTCTTCACCATCTTTTTCCAAACCAATCATACTGAAAAGCCTATAATTTTTAAAATAACAATAGTTGCGCCAAGGTACAGGCGATTGATGCACCGAAACAATAATTCAATATTATGCAGTAGTTGCGTCAATGTACAGGCGATATTTGATTATAAATAATTGTTTAACATAAGACACTAGTTGCGAAAATGCCACATGCGATAGTGAAACAATATCAATAATATAAATTAATTGTTGCAACAATGTTAATGTTGATGTTGTGGAAAAAAACAAAAGAATACAGTTGAGTGTTGAATATTTTTTTAGTTGTAACCAAATGAACAGTTGGCCGGAATTTAAAAACAACGTTTCTATGACGATGGAATTCTATCGGTATAAAGTCGTTGATGCTAGATGTCCGGCCATTTTTGTCCTTTTCACATGCCGAAAGCACATGATTTACAATTTCTTGATTTACATGTATAATTAACATAATAATGTTGAATGTTTTCTATCAAAACGTTCTCTTATTAATACTTTTACAGCTTTATCTAATGGATATTTGAGCCAAAAGTCAATATTTTAAATACCCAGCAAACGGTTCTACGTAATTTTGAACGAGCGTAACCAGTAATGAACATTTTATCTTAGTTTTCATTAAGAACAACATCGCTCCTTGCACAAATTAAACGGTAACCCTATGCCACACCTGCTGAACCTGGACTAAGAAATTGGCCCATTGCAATTTTTAATATGTAATACATCAATAGTAATAATATAAAATATGGAAATAAAACAAAAGCTGATCCAAGTATTTCTAATTTTGTTGGAAATCATATTACATTCCATAGGTTATATTAACGAAAAATAATAATTGTAGTTCAAAACTGTTGCAATCACTTTACTATGATAATTAAAATAACATAACTTCTGAAAGCCCACTACAATATGGTACGTTTACAATTTCTTAGGGATTCTTACTAAGGGATTTATTTATTCACTCCCAAAACCGCCATTCATAAATTTATTCATTGTTTCACATTTTGATTTGATAATTAAAAGTATTTTTGATTTGATATTTACTTTACTCGTGACGAAGTTTGTTTGATTTCTCATGAAACAACTATAATTTTGTATAAGAAAAACTTTAAAAAAAAATAGAACCGACTTCAGAAAAAACAAAAGAGGCACAAAAAAGTGAAAAATAACTCAATTGTTGCGTTTAGAGACAAAAATACGTTACATTTTGATTAATTTAATTTAATTATACTTTACTTTAGACAAAAAAAATACGCTATTAAACAAAGTTACTATATTAAAATAATTATTCTTCATTATAATTATTATAGTTATTATAGTTGTTATAATAGTTGTTATATTTTAAAAGTTATTTGTAGAATAAAACTGTTGGAAATTAGTGCCAAGCCCGAGACATATTAGTCGGTTTCTCGTCAATGTGGCACCGACTTCGAACAGTTTTGTACTAAAAATAGCTTTTAAAATATAACAACAACTATAATAACTATAATAATTATAACTATAATAACTATTTTAATATAGTAACTTTGTTTAATAGCGTCATTTTTTTTGTCTATAGTAAGGTATAATTAAATTAAATTAATCAAAAGGTAACATATTTTTGTCTCTAAAAGCAACAATTGAGTTATTTTTCACTTTTTTGTTCCTCTTTTGTTTTTTCTGAAGTCGGTTCTATTTTTTTTTAGGCATTTTCATTTTTTTATTTTTAATGTATTCATAAAGCAAATGTCGGCTAGAAAACGTTTTAAAAGTAATAACTTCAAATACCAGAAAAACTTTCATCAGTGACAATCTATTAATTATGGTTTTGCGATTTGGCATACATATTTCCCGTCATAGAAAATTATTTATGATAACCTCGACAAGTATAGCAATATAATACTGACCACAACACCCAAACAGAATATCAAGTTTTGACGAAATCAACGACGAAAATGCATAAAAAATATGGTTTTTTCCAATTTTCTGAATAATAGTATTTTTCACATCATAAAAAAAATTATGGGACCCTCTTGAGTTTATTCTGCTCAAATAGAATACAATTTAAATCATCCAAATCGATCGAGCCGTTTTTGAAAAATCGGTGTACATACATAAAAAAAAACCTACAGTGAAACACAGAACCTCCTTCTTTTAAAAGTGAGAGATATATTCCCGGTTAAAAATGAGATATATACCCGTTTTTGCCAACAATTTTTTTTGTTTACTTTTACACAAAAAAAAATTTCAATCAACATTCAATTTGAACTATAAATTTAATTTATTCAGGATTTTTGTGAGCAATTAATGTCAAACAATACAAACAAAGAAAAAAAAATTTTTTTTCTACTTAATTTTTTAAATTTAGTTACTAAAATTTTGATTTTATATAAGTTTCACTAACAAACAATTTCTTGCAGTTAAGCAAAATAATTTTTCTAATAAATTTATTTAATCGTACTATAGCTATATATTAAGCTAAATGAAATTTTATAAAAAAAAATCATAAAAATCGAAACACTCGGTTGGAATTTTTAAACCAAAAAAGGATATTGAAAATAAACAACTTAAAGTGTTTGAGATTATTCACGGAACTGCCTAATATATATTTCCGTCAGTATATAAGTCAAAAAAACTACGATAAAAAAGCGCGAGGAAAGAAATGCAAAAAGAAACAACCGTTGAATTGATTGTGTATCATGGAAAGATAAATTGATAAGAAACGATATCCAAATTTTGGTACATATGAAAAACGACGACAGAAAATCGAAGAAATAAATATAAACTTATACCTTAGATAAATCCTCAATGAACAAAATTCGTCAATTAATTAAGACTTTTTGTTAATTCTATTTGTTGTATTTGATTCTTTTTGGTGAATTTCTTTTAAGATATTCTAATACAAATGCATTGACTTTTTTATTACTGATTTTAATTCAGAGATATCCACAGTGTAAAACTTTAAATTAAAATTCAAAGATGGTAGTTCAAAGTAAAAATAAATGTCAAATTTTGATCTTCGATCAAGCTTTGCTCAAATTGCCCGTTGTTATGCGTATATTTGTGATAAAAAAAGTGAAATTGATGAAAACTTACACTGTACATGATCGTCAAACCGTGCTAACAATCATTTTTAGAAGAATAAGGTTACATATATACTTGAGCCTTTTAACAGTTATCTAGTTAATTATCGTGTCGTTATGACTCCTCCTCCTCTGAAAAAGGTTTTAAGATTCTAAAAAAATTGTCAATACAATAACAAAAAAAGTGTTAATATTTAGCATAGTTCACTTCACGTTGTTCGAATAATTCACGTGTGAACAGAAAAAATCAAACGTTTTTATAAAGTATTATTATCTAAAAATTTTAATTATAGTTTACTACTATAATCATAATAGTATTTTAAAGTTTTAATTAAATATTTGTAATTTTTGCTATAAATAAAAAAATAACAATTGAAACAATTTTCTATTTCTAATGATTGTTATAATTAGTAATTGTTACGTTAAACAAATTAAAAATAATTTCCGGTGATGTATGTATATATGTAGATTTTGTTTTGATTATAAAATTAACCAGACGATATTGTGTTTTTTTTATAAATTTAAGCGGTTAAGCTAATCAACAAACATGAGTAGGTTATCAGTTTTAAAAATTAATGCAGCTAGTCCATGCTACATAACTGCAGCCTAACAAACGCCATTTAACTTTTTCTCTTTTTATTAACTACCGTCTTTTTTCCTATATAGTCTCGATATAATAAAACGTAATTCATCTATGGAAATCGCTCCATATAAAACTGAAAAACAACAATTTTATACTTGCTACTGATAATATCAATGACTAAATCAAATAAATGTTTGTACTTAGATTTCCTATTTCTATAATACAAGTATTTTATTACATTAATGAACTTGACCAAAAGAAAAATTGACAACACAAAAATTATGGAAGTTCAATTGCACATGTTTATACTCTTAAGTATTACATGCACGTTAATCTTAAAATCCACTTTTAATTGTAAACAAAAAAACATATTTATAATTATTTAAATTTAATAATAATAATTAAAATTTGTCTGACATTTGATAAGTTATTTTTTTTCCCTCAAGGTTGGCAATAAGAATTTCTTGAATTTTAAATAATATAAAGACTAAAATTTGTGAATTGAAATAATTATTAATTATTTAAATAAAAGTAAAATCAAATTTCAATGAAAAATTGATCAAACAAAAATTTAATTAAATAAACGGTTGATTGGATCAGGAAATATAAAAAATTCTACTTGACTGGTGTGATATGGGTCAATGAATTTCTAACTTTTTGAAGGAGATCAATGAACTGAAATTATTTCTTTTGTTGCTACTATTAATCTAAAATGGTTTTTGTTTCACGCAATAGTTTTATCTACTGGTTTAATGAAGGATAACGATGAACTGGAGAATTATATCCGCTGTGCGATTTGTATGGTGAAAAATTAATATATTCGAGGTATCATCACGCTAAATCTAGTTATCATCATGCTAAAAGTTTCAAATTGCAATAAGGATATCGCGGTCAACTGAGGTTCTATAGGTCGAGAGTTCAATTCCTGGAGTGGTACATTTTTGTATTGTTTTTTTTTTATTTATTAATTTTTATTAAAATTATTGTTTTTTTAGTCATGAATTCATAAAAATTTCTTTTTACGTTATTTTTCATAATTTCATTCCCGTGAAATAAAATAAGGAAAAACAAAAGCTACTATTTAAGTATGTATTTCTCTTTCCATATGAATTATGAGTTGACATCTTCATCACAAAAGACCGATTTAAACAGTTTAAGACAGCGGACAATTTGCGGTATTGACATTTATCGATAATGTAGTTTTTTAAGGTTATTGCTATTGTCTTTTAGCACAGTGTGACGTCAATGCTAAGTAAGATTTAGAATGCATTCAGGGATTTTTTACGACATCTCAATTTTTCTTCCGTTTTTAAAATAAATGTTTTGTTTCTATTCTGTTTTTTTATACTTTGTGTTGTTGTTTTCTTTTTGAACTTCTTTAGGTGCGTTGTGCGATTTTGTATGGTGAAAAATTAATATATTCGAGTCATCATCACGTTAAATAAATATTAAATATAAAATAAATATTAAGAGAGTGAGATAAATTGTAATTTGTAATCATTTGTTTTTTAATTTTCTTATTTCTTATTCTCATTTTCTTGATTTACTATTTGTTTTTTTTTCTTTTCTATTGAATTTGATTTTTTTCGGTTTCTAACGTGTGTAAGTGTGGTATAGTAAGTAAAGATTTTGTTGTATTTTTAAGTAAAATAAAGAAAATGGTTTGTCATATTTAATTTTTGTGTTTTTCTTTACACTTTTTAATAAAGACAACGCAATTGATAGTATGAATAACCTAAGTATTGAAAAAATTAATGATAATATATTATAAATAATTTTATTCTCGTTCTCTTGATTTATATTTTGGTTTTTTCTTTTTTATTGAATTTGATGTTTTTCTCAGTTAATAACAGTGTGTAAGTGTGGTAAAGTAAGTAAAGATATTGTTGTATTTAGACAATGAAAATACAGCTTTTTCACAGTTTTAAGTTTACACTTTTGTCGGCAGTCCTCAAGACGGCTTTCTTTTCGTAATTTCTTTGGGCGGGGACTATGGTCAGATTTTTATCTTTGGGCTTTGGGAGAAACTAGAAAAGGCTTCTGTACATATGTTTATTAAAAACTTGCTTCCAGCCATTTGATTTTGATGAATCTCGCTCGATACATAACCTTTTGTGGTGTTTCTATAGTGTTTAAACTTGTTATGCTCGCAATTTGGTTCTGTGTAGGGTGGATTAACTGGAGTCTAAGGCTTGACAGATCAGACAGACCGACTGCATTATCAGCAAAGATTAGATCCTAGTTAATTCATCCTGCACATTCCATCCTTGAACTGCCAACCTGTGTGTTGTGTTTTATAGTAATTTCAATTCAACAAACCACAATGTACTCAAATAAATCGGACGCGGCACACAGCAATAGAAAACTTTGTCATCAAGCGTAAATAAAGAAATAATGGGGTGACGCAGCACATTGCAATAAAAAAGTATCATTTAAACGTAATCACATGACATTTCCTTTGTAAATTTTTTTATCTGTTACATATTTAAATGAAAAAAACTGAAACAGGAATATTAGATTTTTTCTCACCGAGTGCTATAAAACTGGTTAATACAGGAAACCTGAAACTGCCCGAGCAGAAATTTGTCCGGATCAAGTAAGGTCCTGATCAGTTTTGCCCTTGTCCAGATCAGGCATTGTTAGGGCAGCCTGATTGGGTCCTGATCATGAGTGTAACGCTTTTGCCCTATAAGGTCCTGATTGAGATTACCGGATCAGACCATGATTGGGATAATCGGATCAGGCCCTGATTGGGATATTCGGGCCAGATCCTGATATATATTTATATATTATAAACATAAATTAATCAAATTAAAATACAAAAATTACAACGGAAAAAATTAAAACATACATACCACTTAAATCACTATTATCATAGTTTTTCAGCCGAGAAGCGATAACTAACTAAATGGATAATACTCTAGTGAATTTTAATGAATTGAAATTTCAGCTATAGGGGTCAAATACGAAAAATCTGATCAGGGCCGGATATATTCAAATAAGGTTAACCCTAAAAGGGTATTCTAAAGTAGCCCCGGAACAGGCCCACATCAGATTGCCCTAATAGGGTTTGTACTTGTAGGACTGTCTAGACCCTGATCACGCCCTGACTGTATTCAGGTTTTCCCTAACTAATTTCTGCTCGTGTGGCTTATATCCACCAGAAAAACAAAACTTTTGTTCCACTTTCAATTTAAAATCTTTCCACTTTAAATCGAACAATTTGCATAACTCAAATTTGTTACTCTAACGATAATTCCAAGACTAATAGCGTTCTACCGACCAATAGTATAAACAAATCGTAGTCAACCAACAAGAGAAGTTTGGATCATGTTAACTGTCTGACTAATGCTTAGATACGAAGTTTCCATATCGAAACTATACTCATAACTTTATAACCCTTTATAATTAAAACTTTATAATCCTGTCGGTTTTAGGTAAGATTTACTGACAATAACCTACATAACGCAAACTATATTGCAACCTACCAAGCTAACTTAAAGCTCAAGATGAACAGAAATAATGATTTGTGAAAATTTCCAACGGATACATAATTTAAATAGATTTGTTGCAGATGCGGTTTTTTGCTAGATTTTAAAAGTTTTACCGCATATACAAGCAAGTGCACCTTGTCGAATGCCAGATGCTATCATTAAAGGAACAGGAGTAATTGAGGAGTAATTGATGTTATCATAAAAGGGACAGGATTTATTTTTGTAATTTAATTTGCTTTATTAGATTCATTTTTATTTACTAAACGATTTAATTAATACTTAATTTTAAAAAATCTAATAATTGCCTCCATCGAACAGAAAGCCCGATGATTTGTTAACGAAAATTTTCTATCTATGTTTCTTTTTTATATACATTTGAGATTTTTAAACCCAATAATTATCAGGTATTTCCTTCTCTTGTTCTCAATATACAATGCAAGTTGCATGAGAAAAAAAAAGATCATTATTAATCCCCTTTCTCCGTAAAATCAACATCTCTTATAGAGATATTTCAAATAGCAAAAAATCATTACACATACCAACACGATACTATACCAAAACAAACGACTATAATTTCATATTTAATAAATTCTGAATAAGCCGCAAATTTATTTCCATTGGATGCTTTGATAAAAGTTTCATATTCGCTCTTTGATATATGTATGACCTAATTTTATTGTTGAGGTAAGTCCAAAATGAAATTATAAAATTATCAATTGAATTGTGGAGTTTCTTTGGATATTTTTGCCTTTGATTTTGATTGCCTTTGTTATATAATAGTAAACTTTGAGTTGTTGTAATGGAGTTGTTTTTAGATGGTTTGTATTCTTAATAGAAATAGGGCCAAGCCAATCGATACACAATGACCGACGTTTTCAAATCGGTCAATGCGAATGAACAATCTGTTCAGAACGGGTCATTAGTTTGAATTATATTATCCAACACTAGCTTACGTTAAATGATTTTTGTTTCTGTGGTATATCGTCTTCTTTTTTAATTTATTTCACGGGGATAATTTTTAAAGAAACAGTTGAATTTGAATTACTGATGGCATTTATTGTTTTTCTTAATATTTCGGTCATCTTTTTTGACCTTTTTCAAAAGCTAAAATAAATTTATAATATTAATATATATGAAATAGATGTACCAAACTTTTTAAAATAATTTTATAAAGGTCTTACAATTTATAAATGGTTTTTTAAAAGAATTATGTGAGTTGTTTTTCCATTTTTTCTTTTCTTCTTCTAACCGGATTCCTACCAATGGCGAAAGTCTTTTTTGTTTTGCTAATTTGGATACCCTTAATATAATTACTTTAATTTAAACTATTTAATTTTAACTTTACTTTGAAGCTCCACTTAATTAACAAAATATTTAAAAGAAAATTAAAATAACAAATTAAAAATTATAAAGTTAAAAAATTAAAAATTGTATTTAGATAACAAACTAAAAAATTTATTTTATAGAGATAAAAAAATATTCCGTGTCTATGCTGATTAATTATGACTATGGAGGCAATGGCAAAAAAATTATTATTTTCTTTACTCTTTGATTGAGAGTGATTAATTTTTATTCGGAAGAGAGAGATCTTTTTCCGCCAATTTTTTAAAACCAAAAATTCAATGTATATAAAACAGTTAACATATAGATATATAATTAAGAAAACCGAAATAAAATCAAAACAAGAAAAAAATTAATACTGACAATGCAAAGGTCATTCACCTCATCAGCTGATTTTGATTGTTGGACAGAAACAATGATTTTAATTTTGTTTTTGATTTTGGAGAATATTGCAATATATTCTCGATAGTCCATCGATTTCTGCTCGTTTGTTCATGGTGTTGTTTGTTGTATTAATGAATAGCATTTCTTTTATCAGTCTTTTTGATAAGTTTTCTTCGATGCACAGTATGTCTATTTTTTCCAGATCGTATACATCCAAGCTATGTTTTGTTTCCTGGATGTGATAAAAGACAGCTGTTTTGTCTTTACTTCGTCGGAAAATTGATGGAGATGTAGGTGAAGATGGTGGTTGAGGAATGTGTCTTGTATGAACGTTCAGGTGATCTTCGTTTGGTAAATCAGCTGTGGGAAGTACGGGTTGAAGAGCGCTTTTTATGTCGGATTTGTGACCGTACATTCTATTAATTAAATAGCTGCTGGTTTGTCCTATGTAATGTGATCCACATGAGCATGTTAGTTTGTAAATTGCATTACTTATTTTCCGTTTTGGAGTTTTATCTTTTAGTTTTGAGAAATAGTGCATTCTCATCGTGTTGATAATTTTGTAAGTGATTTTTATGTTGATGTTATCCGTGATAAATCTGTTCAAAATGTGTGAGATCATCTCTGACAGCTTTGGGATATATGAGATAGAGGTGTAGACAACTCTTGTATCATTTATGGTCTCTTGATTTTGTGTTGGTCCAGACAAATTTTGTTGTGATCTATCAATTAGGTCATGATCAGGTGTGACAAGTATATTTGGTTGGTTTTCTACAGGATGGTGTGATTGATAACCGTTGTTTGTTGCACGATAGTTTCTTATTGATGAAACAATGAAATTTGTTGGATAGTTGTTTTTCTGTAGGATCGAATATATTAGGTGATTTTTATCTGCAGTGAAGCATGCTGAAGTCAGTCGTGATAATCGGTTGATAGTTCCGTTCACAATATTTCTCTTATGTGTGAATGGATGAAAGGAGTTGAAGTTTAGAACTCGCAATTTACTTGTCGATTTTATGAACGGTTTTGTTATGATTTTATTTTCATTCGTTCGAACTAATCGGAGATCGAGGTAATCTAGTTTTCCATCATTTTCTGTTTCAAACGTGAAACTTATTCGTTCATGATATGCATTTAATTTCTCGATGGCAGTGTTTATGTGTTCTACTGGCACGGTTGAGATGAGATCATCGACATATTTATAGACAAATAATGGCGCAAATGGAAATTTTGGGATTGTTACCATCAGCAAATGTGTCATCAGTATATCGGCCATGACTGGTGCGAGTGGGGAACCCATAGGACATCCGAATGTTTGTTTATAGAAAACATTTTTGTACACAAAATAATTGGAATCGATTGCACAAATTTCCATGCATTTCAAGAAATGTTTTTTGTCCATGGTTGTGTTTGGTTGGATTGTGTCCCAACTATCATAAGGTTCTGGATTTAATAAATGATAGTTGGGACACAATCCAACCAAACACAACCATGGACAAAAAACATTTCTTGAAATGCATGGAAATTTGTGCAATCGATTCCAATTATTTTGTGTACAAAAATGTTTTCTATAAACAAACATTCGGATGTCCTATGGGTTCCCCACTCGCACCAGTCATGGCCGATATACTGATGACACATTTGCTGATGGTAACAATCCCAAAATTTCCATTTGCGCCATTATTTGTCTATAAATATGTCGATGATCTCATCTCAACCGTGCCAGTAGAACACATAAACACTGCCATCGAGAAATTAAATGCATATCATGAACGAATAAGTTTCACGTTTGAAACAGAAAATGATGGAAAACTAGATTACCTCGATCTCCGATTAGTTCGAACGAATGAAAATAAAATCATAACAAAACCGTTCATAAAATCGACAAGTAAATTGCGAGTTCTAAACTTCAACTCCTTTCATCCATTCACACATAAGAGAAATATTGTGAACGGAACTATCAACCGATTATCACGACTGACTTCAGCATGCTTCACTGCAGATAAAAATCACCTAATATATTCGATCCTACAGAAAAACAACTATCCAACAAATTTCATTGTTTCATCAATAAGAAACTATCGTGCAACAAACAACGGTTATCAATCACACCATCCTGTAGAAAACCAACCAAATATACTTGTCACACCTGATCATGACCTAATTGATAGATCACAACAAAATTTGTCTGGACCAACACAAAATCAAGAGACCATAAATGATACAAGAGTTGTCTACACCTCTATCTCATATATCCCAAAGCTGTCAGAGATGATCTCACACATTTTGAACAGATTTATCACGGATAACATCAACATAAAAATCACTTACAAAATTATCAACACGATGAGAATGCACTATTTCTCAAAACTAAAAGATAAAACTCCAAAACGGAAAATAAGTAATGCAATTTACAAACTAACATGCTCATGTGGATCACATTACATAGGACAAACCAGCAGCTATTTAATTAATAGAATGTACGGTCACAAATCCGACATAAAAAGCGCTCTTCAACCCGTACTTCCCACAGCTGATTTACCAAACGAAGATCACCTGAACGTTCATACAAGACACATTCCTCAACCACCATCTTCACCTACATCTCCATCAATTTTCCGACGAAGTAAAGACAAAACAGCTGTCTTTTATCACATCCAGGAAACAAAACATAGCTTGGATGTATACGATCTGGAAAAAATAGACATACTGTGCATCGAAGAAAACTTATCAAAAAGACTGATAAAAGAAATGCTATTCATTAATACAACAAACAACACCATGAACAAACGAGCAGAAATCGATGGACTATCGAGAATATATTGCAATATTCTCCAAAATCAAAAACAAAATTAAAATCATTGTTTCTGTCCAACAATCAAAATCAGCTGATGAGGTGAATGACCTTTGCATTGTCAGTATTAATTTTTTTCTTGTTTTGATTTTATTTCGGTTTTCTTAATTATATATCTATATGTTAACTGTTTTATATACATTGAATTTTTGGTTTTAAAAAATTGGCGGAAAAAGATCTCTCTCTTCCGAATAAAAATTAATCACTCTCAATCAAAGAGTAAAGAAAATAATAATTTTTTTGCCATTGCCTCCATAGTCATAATTAATCAGCATAGACACGGAATATTTTTTTATCTCTATAAAATAAATTTTTTAGTTTGTTATCTAAATACAATTTTTAATTTTTTAACTTTATAATTTTTAATTTGTTATTTTAATTTTCTTTTAAATATTTTGTTAATTAAGTGGAGCTTCAAAGTAAAGTTAAAATTAAATAGTTTAAATTAAAGTAATTATATTAAGGGTATCCAAATTAGCAAAACAAAAAAGACTTTCGCCATTGGTAGGAATCCGGTTAGAAGAAGAAAAGAAAAAATGGAAAAACAACTCACATAATTCTTTTAAAAAACCATTTATAAATTGTAAGACCTTTATAAAATTATTTTAAAAAGTTTGGTACATCTATTTCATATATATTAATATTATAAATTTATTTTAGCTTTTGAAAAAGGTCAAAAAAGATGACCGAAATATTAAGAAAAACAATAAATGCCATCAGTAATTCAAATTCAACTGTTTCTTTAAAAATTATCCCCGTGAAATAAATTAAAAAAGAACACTAGCTTACCTTAGGTGATCAAAATTTAATCTATTAAATATTTTTCGATCCAGGACTGCAAGTTTCAAATGGTTAACGCATGAGGCAGGAACTGGTTTTTCCATTTTTAAATAGTTAGTTGATGAAATGCATATTTTTAACAAAATTTTAAGCAATCCAATATTTATATTAGTTCATGGTCTTTGAAACGACCCATCTCCACTTCCAACCAATCAATCGACTTATGAGTACAAAATGTTAGATTCAAAAGAAAATTTTTAAATCTTATTCGCACTTTTTTCGGCATTTCTCAAATCTAAATAAAGAAAACAAATGTGAGACGAAAATTTCTAAAATTCTTTGGTTGAATCATGATAGTTTGAACAGCTTTTTGGTAAAATTGGATAAGTGAAAGTCTTCCATGCAATCAATTATTTGATTAAAACTTCAATAACTTCTATCATTTTATTTTGATGAAACTCGGGCAATTTTGTGCAATTTTTCGTAGTTAATTTCTTTCTTATTTTTATTCATTCTAATTTTATCTGCGGTTTCTAGTTTCAACCCTAACAATTAATATAGCTCTGATAAGCTGATGATATCGTTCTTGTTGTGATAAAGCGAAGTTTGTTGTTTTCTACAACACCAATGTTAACTAGATCTCTTCACGTTGTGAACTTGAAGAATTATCTGATTATCTCTAATCCGAAAGATAAGATATATAAGGTTGCATTCATAAATCACTTTAAGAATATCATTAAATTTTTCTTAATTCTAAACAAGTAAATATACATTTCTAGCTACGAGTTATAATAAAAAATAAAAATTCAAATAATAAATTTGTATGACATAGCTTTTAATTCATTATTTTAATCTAATTGCAAACAAAATTGTGATTGGAGAAGCTATTTAGTAACGCTTTGATGTTGTTTTTAATGAAATACATTTTTTCCAATGACTGCATTTTAGTTTTTACAGATATAATAAAAATGAATATTACATTATTCTTTCTTTTAAGTAAAAAGTCTTGAGAAAACATCAAATTTGTTTCAAAAAAATTATCATTAACAACACAGATATCTGAGGTTAGTCTAGTCTGTTGCATGGTAATTTGTAAGGTTTTGAGTGTATTTATTTACAATTTGAGTGTGTTTTGAGAAAAAACTGTATTTTATTTTGTTGCGCTGATGCGGATAGTACGGAAGGATAATAGTCGGTGGGATAATAGTACTTTATTGCTTAAGTGCTTGATGGAATTATTTCTTCTCGATCAAAAGTTTAAAAATTCATGACGAAAATAAAAATTATGAAATACGAAATCAATACAATTTTGTATCCATTTGATAAAATGGATTTATTAATTTGATTTCATTTCGATGATTAAAGCAAAATTCCAATTTTTATTTGATATTATTTTAAAATAGAGTATGCGGTTTTGTTTTGAATTGTTTGTATATATTCTGTTCAGATACAAACAAATAAATTTCATTGTTGTATCACGCTGATTCAAATATCATAGCGCAACACAATAAATGTTCATTATTCGTTGTTTAAAGTATGTAAACGAACTATAATGCATACCACTATTATTGTAGAAACACAAGTTATTTTTATAACGTCAAATGCAACTAAGGGAATGTGTAAGGGGGGTGGTAAGATTTTAATGTGAGAGAGTTTGTTTATTTATGTTAAGTTTAAATTTTTGGAGGTTAAAACAGTGGATTTTAGAGAATTCCATAAAGAGGTCGTTCGTGGGAAAAAAAGACAAGACATATTGCTTAGTTTGGTCAAAGAATGGTTCAAGCGAATGCACATGGAAGTTTATTGCTAGACAAGACATTACCGCTTTTATCTGAGCATGAACACTTACCATAATAATATTTATAAAATACAATGAGGGCTCCGATATTGCGTCTATGATCGAGGGTATTCAAAGAGTTTGTTAAATAAGCATCATCAATTAACTGGCATGCCCGGCGTTGAATTTTATCTAATGCGACTAAATGAGTTTTTGTTTCCTCTCTGCCCATACATGGAAATTTTATTGCATAAGGGGTCTTATAAAATCTTAATGTATAATCAGCAATTCAGAAGGAGTAAGCTAGAATTTTCTTCTTCTCAGATAACCTAAACATTTAGCTGCTTTTTTGACTGTTGAATAAATATGGTCTTCACAAGAAAGTTTGAAATCTACTTCTCGACCGAGTATGTGAGCCGTTAGAGAGTTGTTAATTGGGGAATCATCAATGTAAATGAAAAGTCCGGTCTGTCGCGTTTATATGTGTAAACTGTAAAAACAAGCTTTAAATTTAGATGTATTGAATAAAAGATAACTTCTCAACCGGTATATAATGTACTATTTCTTAGATGAAAATCGGAATAATAATAATTAAAGTTTACCAAAACATATTTTTACAATATTTTTACAAACAAAGAGACATTTCTAGGTATCTGATTGTTACGCGCCAAATATTTTATATACAAACTAGTTGATCTTATGTGAAATTACTATGACGTTTGTCGTTGATATATTAAATTAAATCAAATCGTTCTTTTTCTTTAATTTAAAGTTTGAAATAATATAAGAAATTGTATTTCATAAAAGTGTTTCAATAAATTTAAGTGCGTTAGTATGAATAAAATAAATTGAACAGAAATTAAAAATTAATCAAAAGTTAAAAACTAATGTGTTAAAAATTATGTCTGATGAAAATATTTCTAAAAATTTTCAAAAACTTGGCGACAACAGATTAATGAGGAATCATATATGAACCCAAGCTTATTCTTATTATTTTTTTATAGTAAGAATGGAACAGAATAAATAGCCGACTTAAGAATTTGTAGTGCTCACTTTGCTGGAGAACAATTATCAGTACATCCGTCTTTTCCTAGTTATATTTCATTTTTTTAATGTAATAATAAAGTAAATATGTCAGAAAATTGGCTTGTTTTGCATTTAAAATAGAAGACAACCTTATGATACCATTGATTTACCTACGGGTATTGATGAGGAGCAGCCTATGGATAAATCTTGTGCTTCTAATAAAGTTAATAAATAATTGCAAACTGTGATTCATTTGTGTATAGCTGCCACATGTTTCTACATACCACATAATTTGACTAATCCGATGTTTTTTATGGCTCCGTTAAAATTGTTACCTGATATTCAGCTATTCAAGAAAAATACATATCTACCAATAACCGCTTGCTAACTTTCTTAATGAAAATGAAGACTGGCATATATTTTATTGCATTAGAATCAATATTCAGAGTACATCCATCACCAATCTCCATCCCCAAGGATATTGACCACAGTATTAACTGACATAGCTGCTCAAGCAAAAAATTTTATCTACTGACCAGATAGAGAAGATATTTTTGCGATAGTATAGATTGAACAGAAATAACACTGAATAGTACCACCATTAGATCTAATATTAATACTACTAATATTATTATTATTATTTTTTTAAAACAATCTATTTTCAAAACTATCAGTTTATCTATTTTATATAGTAATGGGTTGGAAAATCAAATATATTTCGTAGAATATTGTTTACTAATAATTCAAAAATATAGTTATTTCAGCTTTCTATGTAACATTATTTATTAAACCATTTAGAATTAGATTTACAAATTGTTTTAAATTTTATTACATCATTTTACCATCTATAACTAAAATGTATGGAAAACGACTTTGTTCTACGTCTTCAATTTTAGATTTTTGTTACGGTATTAATAATCTTCAGTTATCCTACACTTAGGTTAGGATAGGTAAGAATATGTCATAAGATACAAACAGTATGTATAGCCATAACATGAAAAGTCATATTATGAATTGTCAGAGCTTCTCAAGGATCGGCAAATGACCCTGACATTCTTCTTCCAGGATTAGCCGAAATAAATAAATAAAACTATCTAATATTAAAACCGAATGTATTTGTTGTATTTCAAAATTTAGTCACATTCGAAAAGTTGACCGTTATATTGAAACCGACATTTTGAGTTTTGAAAAATTGACATCGGATTCGTACTCAGCAACATTAAGAACCTAATAAATGTCGATTAGTTGTTTTAATAAAGATCTTAAGCTCGACCAAAAACGAATAAAATTAAACGTTTAATAAGAAATACGTGTATTATCAATATGCAAACTTTATTAATTTTTTTCTAGATAACGGTATCACATACATTTTGAACGTAAAATTTGATATAGAATACGATGGCATTTTTAAATTTTAAAATTGAGCAATTTTTTAAAAGTTGACCACATATTTGATCCGTCATTTGTTTTTTAACAATTTGACCTTAGATTCGTAATCAGCGACCCTTAAAATCTTAGAATATACTATTTTTTTACCATTTATTATCTCACGGAATGAGAAAATACGGTAAAATCATGTTTTTTTAACTTTTGGGTCATTTTAAGGTTATTGCTCATTGCAAAACAAAAATTAATTGGAAGTAGAAAGAAGAAATTTAAAAAAAAAATTGAAGAACAATTATGCTATATTTCTCGATTTTAAACTTTTATCCCTTAAAATAGGAGTGAAAACTAACCCAAAAAGTGTTAAAAACTTTTTTATCGTAGTCTATGGTAAAATTTCTAACCTTAGATTATAAAATATACAGGATAAGTAATATTTGTGTATGTACACTATAAAACTATAAAAAAATTGAAGCAGTTTTTTAAATTCAAATTTCGCATTGAAAATAATTTCCACAAAAGAAAAGGCTCCTGTAAAAATAAATGGGCTATTATTTTGAAAACGTACATTTTTTTGTTGATTTTTAAATTTCTGATTTTTAAAAAATCTGAAATTTTGATATATTGTTGGCATTGACAAAAGGAAAAAAGCAATTTCTGCTTTTATTTTTTGAGTACTCTAAATCGGAGTTATGCGCGGTTGAATTTTGAGGCTTTTTCACGTAGTTTTTGGTAATGGTGGCAATGTTTTGTGAATAGGTGCCACAAATTTCATCCGACTTACGTATATTTTTGCAAGTAAAAAGGAAAATAATTGAATAATTGAAATAAGTAAGTTTAAAATTAATAACTTTTCTCTTTTCCGCTAGGCGGCGCGTAAAACCTTGGATTACTTCCAAGCTCATATCTCAAAAAGTAGGCTTTTTTTTTTTTTTGTTTTTCACAAATTTTAAAGTAAACATATGCAGCTATGAAATTGAGGAATAAAAAGTCAGCAATTCAATATGGATTTTTTCTTACGATTTTTTAAAGTTTGGTATATGAAAAATTCACATGTGTTTTTTTATTAAGTTAATAATCCTGTACTAAATGTGGATCTAATAAATTAAACATTTCATATTTTAACACCTGCAATAAATTTGAACCATTTTTTGTGTATTTCTGATTGAGAAACAGGTTTTTATTCAGAATAAGAATTGGAGATCCCAATGGTCGAAGATTTTGTTATAATTTCAACATCACCAACACTAACATTAGAAAAAAACATTAAAAAAATATTTTTCATATAAACATTATAATTTAATCAATATTATAAATAAATACAATAAAAAATTAATTTATATATTTTTTTTTGCCTTTAAATTGAAATATTTATGATCATCAGAAAAAGAAAACATTTTGGCAATTATTTTATCGGGTGTAGTGTTATCCGGTAAAAAACAGTGGAATCCTTGAGTTCTTTGTTTTCTTCCAAGAACATTTCGTAGATGTCGGTGAGGGTCCATAACACCAACCGCTTTGATTTCTTAATTTTTGTCGATCCTTCTGTAATAGTAACAACATCTTTAAGGCCAGGCATTGTTCTACTAATTTCCTCTGATAAGAAGTATGTTTGAATTTGTTTTACTATATTTTGTGACAAACTGTGCACTTGTTTGCTTTGAGGCCAACTGTAAGGACCTACTGTTTCCAACAGATCAATGGCGAATTCTACCAGTCGTCTTGATGCATTAAATTCATCCTGGATTCGTTGATTTGACCAATTCACACCTATTCACAAAACATTGCCACCATTACCAAAAACTACGTGAAAAAGCCTCAAAATTCAACCGCGCATAACTCCGATTCAGAGTACACAAAAAATAAAAGCAGAAATTACTTTTTTCCTTTCGTCAATACCAACAAAATATCAAAATTTCAGATTTTTAAAAAATAGTTGTTTTTTTTCGATGTACGTTTTCAAAATAATAGCCCAAATACAAAAATACAGGGTCCCATGCAGCATTTTTATCTCTTTCCATTTGTAGAAAAAAAAAAAATATATTATTATTCTTCTATTGCCAGAAAGAAGTAACTGCCAAATAATATATATTTCATTTTAATTTCGTTCTAAATTAAAACAAAACCTGAAACAGTAAACCATATAAACAATATCCATTTCATTTTAAATTTAGTTTAAATGAAAACAAAACCAAAGCGTACATGATAAAATTTTAGTTAGGATCAAATTTTCAGTTTTAATATTATCAGTTTTATTTTAATCGAAATACTTTTGACAAACATAAAATAAAATTGAATAAGGTTGGTTGGTCATTCTCCAATCGGAAAAAATGTTAAATACAAAATTTCTACATAAGTCTGTTATTTTGTAAGCATATTTGGTCAAGCAAGGGAAAACCTCGATGATATTTAAATTTCTAGGCTACTGTGTTTTTTCAGTACAAATACTATCACGTTAATATCGCACACTACTTTATGTAAATAAAAATAACTTCAACTTAAAAAGATATTACTTATCCTGTGTATTTTCTAATCTAAGGTTCTAACAAAATCACATTTTTCCGTTTTTTCAGCCGCATCCATTATTCTACAAAATTCTCAATTTTGTGGTCGACGCAATGAACGTTTGCTTGAACGTTTGTTGAAAAATAAAAGTTCGAATATTTACAGAAACTAATACTTAATGCGCGAGAATTGAATCAAATAGCAATGTACGATTTCTATAAACACGTAGTCATTATGATTGTGACAAATCCTAATATTTTTTCATAAAAAGTGGTGTGCGATCGGCACAACAACATATAGATATACTTTTTGGGACCGAACAGGAGGATATTTCGTTTTTTTTCTTTTCTCGAATCCATGATGACTACATAAAACTCGCTATAAATCAACAAAACTCCTGTAGAGTTCGGACTTTTAATTAGTAATAGAGAAATATAAAACCAAAAGAATCTGGTTTTGTTCCAGGTTCCAGGATTAGAAATATCTCATTCAAAATACTTTACATTATCATAAGTATATAAGGTTCGTAAACATAAGTTAAAATATAAAATACAAAATCTAATGTTTATGTATGAAATTATATTGAAATAAAAAACATCGGAACACGAAAAATTATAATAGAAAATTCTGACTTACAACTATGCGTTGTATTAATACTGGTATCCAGTTCCGTTCTGTTCTAATTTAATGCATTCAACTTGCCATTTTCACTGTATTATATCAATCTCTTTTAAGCTATACTAGAAATCCGGTCTCGAGATTCTCGAGAAAGAATTGTAATTTTGAGCTCTCGAATTCTCGAGAAATGATATTTCCACATTTTCGAGATTCCTATTTCTCGAGAAAAATTGTCGAGAATCTCGAGATTTAACAAACCACCATGAATCATTCAATATTATTATTTTGAGTATTTTTTTACTAAACAAAAACTGTTAATGTCAATCTCCATCACTTTCTGAAGCTTTCAACCGTCAGGCTGTCTCATTATTATCTGCAGAGGGAATCCTAAAATTTCTCTTCAAATCTCTTCGGAAAAACAGTACAGAAATAAGCTTAAAATTTTTATTTGAAATACAATCTCAAATTTTTAAAGGAAGAGATAACTCGATAAATTCGTTATTGAAATTTCTTCACAATCCTAAGTCAGCTAGTCAACCCGAGAAAAAAGATTTTTTCTATGCGAAAAGTCAATTCACTAGTGAAAAAGAATAACAAATTATAGTTGCTATGGTTTTTCATATAATTTTACAAGAGTATATTAAGAAACTAGTTTGATAATCGACGATTTTATCGCACGCAATCTGTTTAAATTTTCTAAGGGATAAGTACGATAAAACGTCTTATGAAACGAGTTTTTTATACTATTTTCTATTTTGCATTTTTTGTCTTGAAATTTTAAAAAATGTGTATTTTATTCAAAAGTAGTAAATTTGAAATTTTGTTATTATTACTAATTATTTTAATTAATTAAAATATTTAACACTAATTTAGACATTCTTATTAATTTGATTTACATGATTATTCGTTTTAATGTTCACTATAAGGACCAATATGACCAACCTTGAAAGACAAAACTTTGCGTATCGTAATGAAGGTCATTTTGATACGCATTTGGGTATCGAAATGACTTTATTTTAGACGCAAAATAGAAAAAGTATTTTAAACAACGTAACCATGAAAAAATAGAATATGAATTTTGAATGTTTTGTTGTCGATTTCCAACTTTATAATTTATAGTAAATATCGATTATATATTACTATCATAGAAAAAATTGCATTTCTTACGCGAGATAAAAACGTTTTTCGTTCGTAAACATGTCTCACTCGACGCTAGCGCGTCTCGTGAACAAATGTTTGCTCACGGAGAAAACATGGTTTTCATCTCTTGTAGGAAAATATACTACTTCTCTATTTGCTCTAAAAGCGAAATTATAAAAACTGCAAAAAAATTATCTCGAGGATTATTTAAAGATCCAGAAACTTCAAATTACAATGAAAGCCTTACATATATCAACGCATGATATCTACGAAAGCAAAAAGCTTATACAGCCATCGGACTCAGAATTAGAGGAAAAGGGTTGCGTTGAATTAAATTTAGAAGCATTTGTGAGAGTTTGAGAATGCAGTCAACAATAAATGGCAACTACCGTTCACTATCCAAGAAAATAAATATATTTGAAGCTATACTGGTTAGATCACTTTCAATTCAGAACTTCTAAGAATCACTCTAATTTTGATAAAACCTAAATACACTGAAAACGAAAGAAATTTTTCTGTATCTGGAGATCTTGACAGTAAACGGAGAGTTACTTTTTTTGTTAAAACTAATGTTTAATAATTCTCGAAAATCTCGACAAATTCAAATAATTATTCCCAATTTCTCGAGAAAGTTAATCGCTGATAAACTCGAAATTCTCGAATCTCCAGATTCATAAAAGGTCGAGAAATCAGAAACTATAGCTAATCTTGAATAGATGTTTGCACCCGCTCTAGTTTGGCAGACTTATATCCCTATATACATGTCGCAAAATACAAAAAATTTTACCCGCCATTGATATAGTTTTTAAAAAAATTGGTTTTAGTGATAACCATCGCCATATAACTAAGATAATGTTTTAGGTAGATTTCATATAAAAATCTACCTATTGCAACGTGCTTCATCTTGGAATTTCGGAAAAATTTTGGTTCCAATCGACTACAAATGATAAGCGGAGACGGAAAATCAAAATGAAAAAAAAATGTATATATATATGTATATATATATATATATATATATAT
Source organism: Diogma glabrata (assembly GCA_963693315.1). Classification (NCBI taxonomy): domain Eukaryota; kingdom Metazoa; phylum Arthropoda; class Insecta; order Diptera; family Cylindrotomidae; genus Diogma; species Diogma glabrata. Next base: position 216,676 of record CAVNZG010000906.1, read on the forward strand.
ATATATATATATATA
>CAVNZG010000907.1:0-73953 GCA_963693315.1 Diogma glabrata
TTTCAGTGAATTTTAGTGATTACATACTGTTGTGCTGTATCTAAATCAGTAGATGCGCTTTTTAATTTTAAATTTTTGCAAAAAATGCCCGTGTTTAAATATTTCGAACCAACCATGACTAGCAATAAAACTTAAAAGGCATTTTATTTGAGTAGATGGAGTAGATCTATTTAAGTAGATGGCAACTGTTTCACATTCCAAAAATTTTAAAGTCTTACTAGTTATGATATTGGTACCAATTGGAATACGTCTTTGTATTCTATGGTCTTCAAGCCATATCATTAATTTATTTTGCATTGTTTTTATTTTTAGGTAGATTTCATATAAAAATCTACCTATTGCAATGGGCTTCATCTCGGAATTTCGGAAAAATGTTTGTGCCAAACGACTATATGTAATAAGCGGAGACGAAAAAACAAAAAAAAATTTATATATATATATATATATATATATATATATATATATATATATATATATATATATATATATATATATATATATATATATATATATATATATATATATATATATATATATATATATACTAGCAGGACCCGGCGTGCTTTGCTACGCTTATAAATAAAGCTTGTGCACAGACATTTTGTTGACGTAGTAGCAATGATTTCAAAAAGTGGTAATGAGAATAATCGCATAATTTTTAATTTATCTTTTTAAAAATATGGATGAAAAATAATCAACACTCTTACTGATCAGTTCGGATATATGAAAAATTAGCGATCAAATAAGTTTTCAAGTAAGCAAAAAAAAATTTAAGCAACTTGTTGAATTAGTAGAGGTGTGTCATCTCTATATATAACATAATACAGAACATAAATAGATTTACAAATGTTCGCAGTACCCATATGTTGAATGTGCTGAGTGCTCACTAAGAAAAGAGAACCTACAGGTTTCTAATGTTCAATTTCTCGATGCTTCTGCAGGTTATACATTATTTGTTGTGGCTCCATTGTTGGTTCAGATATAGAGGTTATCTAGTTTTATGCCTCTATTCTATCTACGCAACATAATTGTCCATACGAAAATCAATCCGTTCTACATCTAAAGCGCGCACTTTTAATGATTGAGCGTGATCTTTTTTTATGGTGATTGCAAACATCAATTTAATTGACAATTGTGATCTTTTGAATTGAAATGCTAATCACCCGTATTGTACTTATATTAAACCTAATCATCAGTATTGTATTTATATTAACGACGTAATTTCACATTGACCGACGGAGCAGATCGATTCGACGGTAGCATTAATAATTGATTGAGAACTAAGTTCGCTAATACTACGCACAGATCTTCAATCATTTTGCTATATAGGACAGGAAATATCATCAACCATGTGCGATTTATATTTTTTTCCATAACGTTCTTGTAGATGAAGAACAGTAAGCGGTCAGCATGATTTTAAACATAGCTCGAACTTAGTTTGGAGGTGAAGTGCTGCACGTGTCATTGATGAATGATACATACATCCCAGTGCTGCTTCATTGTAGCACGCTAAAACTGAAATGTTGCTTTTATTAAAGTACTTTCTAACTTACGTATTTGACTGATTTGACGTATATACCGTATTCCAAGTTTATGTGCGATCTGTATGTTCTTTGTAGCAAAGGATTAATATGGAACAACCATCCATGTTTATGGAACTATTTCCATGTTCCCGTTTCGCATATCTATATATTGTTACCTTACCGCCATCTGCTGCGGCTCTTCTTTTATATAAAGGATCATCGTTTCATGTAACTGAATTTCGTGTAACTGACTGAATCCTTGGTGATATCACTTTGCGTACTTTGGATTCAGTGGATTCAGTGTTCTGGAAAGCTCATGTTACATATTTTTCGTCACAACTTCCTACAAATCTTTATCGAAGCTGGCATCGGATATTTGACATTGAGATGATTTTGTGTGTGTGCGTTAGTTGTGAATAACCGTCATATTAAATTGGCTCTCGCAAATATACTGGTACTTCAGAGAAAAGCTTGGTTTGATTTAATCGAATGAATATTAAACGTTCTGTTTCGAATGTTTTTGCATACATATCTACCATGTATTGGTGAAACAATTGACGGCATTTCCAAATGTGGAAATCTTCCCCTCGAATCATTAATCCCTCTTTTATTGACAAAAATTATATCCCGGTTGAAATTTATTGCCGACTTTATTAATTGTCACTTCGTTTATTGTCCGAGCATTGAATCTTCTCATATGTTCTCGAGCAGGCGTTTTGTCAACCTGACCTATTGAAACTTATATATGTATCACATACATCATGTCAACTGCTGTTTTGAACAAATGCACAAAATCGTTTTTTGAAATCTGGTTTTCAAAAAAATTATCAAAATGCCATTCCGTGTAGAAGTATTTGGTAAAATATACAATAGAGCCAATTTCCATGCAATGAGCAAAAATGAAATAGAACATTTTTATGACCGTATGTATATAAATGTATGTACAAATGTGTTGAATGGTCTAGTGGTTAGCACTACTTCCATTTAGGTCAAAGTGTTGTTATACAAAGTCATTAACAAACATAAACACACTGGTTACACAATAACACTGGACACTGGAGTGGTTATACAATTAACCGGTAATCAGCAAATATGGTTGATAAATTGGACAAAACTATATATGGGTGATCAGATCACCCATACATAACTAATCGATTAAATTAAGTCTTTAAGTGAAACTCGACCATAAAAAGATTGAATTGAGATTAATGCAGGTGAGGGGCGCTTGTCGACAGCTTACATTCCTATATGAAACGCATATCGCTAAAAAAAAATATATAATAACCTTTCTGAATGCAACATTGTGTCCAAATTTCAAGAGAATCGATCCAGTACATTCCTAGATTGCCTATTTTGAACCAACGAACATTTGCATTTGTATTTATCATATATAGATATGTAGATAGAAGATAGATAGATAGATTAATAGATTGATCAGTTGTTGACTACTGAGAATTGAAGAGTATTCCAGTACTAATATCGCAATTAAAAAATGGAGGTTGGTGGTAGAAGGGGGAAAATAAGGGATTATATGTATTTTGTAAAGACAAATCATAAAAAAATAAAAATAAAAAAATTTTTTCTGAAAAATACAAAACATTTTGGGAGGGAGGGCCCCCCTTATCACTTATGTGTATAAAAAATAGTTTACGACCGATTCTCAGACCTACCGTATATACACATAAAATTTCATGGAAATCGATCAGGCCGTTTCGAAGGAGTAATTGAAGAGTATTCCAGTACTAATACCGCCATTAAAAAATGGGGGTTGGTGGTAGAAGGGGGAAAATTAAGGATTATATGTATTTTGTAATGTCGAATCATAAAAAAATTAAAATAAAAAAATTTGTCTGAAAAATACAAAAAGTTTTTTGGGGGGAGGGCCCCCCTTATAACTTAAGGGTATAAAAAATAGTTTACGACCGATTCTCAGACCTACCGTATATACACATAAAATTTCATGGAAATCAGTCAGGCCGTTTCGGAGGAGTAATTGAAGAGTATTCCAGTACTAATATCGCCATTAAAAAATGGGGGTTGGTGGTAGAAGAGGGAAAATTAAGGATTATATGTATTTTTTAATGTCAAATCATAAAAAAATAAAAATAAAAAATTTTGTCTGAAAAATACAAAAAATTTTGGGGGGGAGGGCCCCCCTTACCACTTAAGGGTATAAAAAATAGTTTACGACCGATTCTCAGACCTACCGTATATACACATAAAATTTCATGGAAATCAGTCAGGCCGTTTCGGAGGAGTAATTGAAGAGTATTTCAGTACTAATATCGCCATTAAAAAATGGGGGTTGGTGGTAGAAGGGGAAAATTAAGGATTATATGTATTTTTTAATGTCAAATCATAAAAAAATAAAAATAAAAAATTTTGTCTGAAAAATACAAAAAATTTTGGGGGGAGGGCCCCCCTTATCACTTAAGGGTATAAAAAATAGTTTACGACCGATTCTCAGACCTACCATATATACACATAAAATTTCATGGAAATCAGTCAAGCCGTTTCGGAGGAGTTTAATTACAAACACTGTGACACGAGAATTTTATATATATAGATATATATATATATATATATATATATATATATATATATATATATATATATATATATATATATATATATATATATATATATATATATATATATATATATATATTTATATATATTTAAATACATAGGGTTTTGTAGAAATTCACCTTATATGTGTCTTGAATAAGTAAAATATAATAATGGGGTTTTCGTGACGGTCGGGCTTATTCAGCGATGGGGTCACCAGAGACTATTCGTTCATCATTTTTCTTTCCCACCTGATCCGTTTTTTTTTAAGTTACCCGCGCACACTGTTTATTTGTACTGGGGTGGCAGGTACACTTCAAACCCACATGCTGAAGCTAGTTCAGGGTTATCAACCTCGCTAGGTGCGCGGCCGGCTTCTACTGATCCATTGGTGTTTCCAATGGGCCCAGTTTCCCAAAAATGGGCCCAAAAAATGCTTGAGCTAGACTAAGGTATTACCAGTAAGGGATAGTTTTATGGTGTATTCTATGATTTAATTGTTGTGCTGTCAAGGTTTCTTTGGATGACTCTAATAAACCACTATTTGAACTTCAAATCCTAGATATGTGAAATTCCACGAATATGTCATTATTAGTAATCGATAATATGCCAATTAAAAGTATGAAAAGATCAATATATTTTGCTTATATGTTATCTGTAGATGGATAGTCTTCTTCGTACACATTTTTTTTAGAATTGGGCATGCGGTAGCGGTCAACCACTTTGTCAATATATGACCCCATTATTTGAAAACTTAAACAATTCGAAATAATCAAATGATCATGATCAAAATCAATCATGATCCAATAAGTTTAATTTTGCGGTTTAACTAATGGTTGGAGTAACTGAAAAATCATCATTAATTAATTCATTAAAATTATCATTAATTAATACTTACTTTCTTTCGCTAAATAAAAATATTTAAAGTATAACCGATCAGTTTGTAGGTTTGAACTAAAATTGGTAGAAAATGTTTTTTTTAATGTGTTGTGTAGTAGGAATTACTATATGTGTCACAACAACACCTAAAAACATTTTAAAACTAAGGTCCCACAACATCATGCGTTCTAAAGTGTTGATGGACGCAAATTATTTTTTTTATATTTTTAGTGTTCCGTACTTTGAAAAAAAATTCACGGTTGTAGGAATTTTGCATAAAAAAACGTATTTTTTTGGTTGTTATAATTTCAAATGTTCACTGGAGGGGGTTGAGAGTAAAAATTTCGAAAAAAAATTATTTTTGATCATGGGAAGTAGGGAGGGGGGGGAGGGGGGTGTCATATGAAAGGTGATTTATTTTTGTGGTGCAAAACCGTTTTTTTTTGTAATTTTCGAAAGCACAGTTTTCGACTTATTTTCGAAAATGTAAATTTTTTTTGTCCACCCACCATGTTTGCGAACATTACAAAAGAAAAAACTCATGGGTGTAGGAATTTTTCTAAATCAAAACTAACATTTTTTTTGGCTGCATAGTTTCAAATGTTCATTGGTGGGGGTTTTAAAGTAGAAATTTTGAAAAAAAATTATTTTTGATCATATTTAGTCATATAAAAGGTTTTTTTTGTAGTGCAAAATAGTTTTTTTTGTATTTTTTTTGTCCTCTCCTTATCTGCGAACATTACACAAGAAAAATTTTAAAAAAATTCACGGAAATTAGCCTTCCGAATAGAATTTGTTGTTATCGTCGTCTTAAGGGCCTAATGTTAGTAATGTATAATGAAAAGCAATACAAATCACTCAAAATAATCCTAGACCAATTTTATGATAATATTAAGTTAAAAATTGGTGTTGCCATTGTTTCTAACACCTAAAAATCATGTCTTAGTAAAAGTCTACTAAGCATATTTGGTATTTCATCGTAACAACACTTACCCAGTATAGAAAATTTAGTCCAAAAAACAACATCTAACCATGCCTTGTTTATTCTCACTTTTCCATCTTAACACACCTAATCGCATCAAAACTAATACACATTTACAGGAGCAAAAGAACATAATTTTTTTAAACCTAATTATTGCCTAAATTACAAATTTCCATTAAAAATTACCTAACGATAACCTCAAACAGAAACCTAAATATTTCAACAACCAACATTTTCGTAATGTAAAACAACCCCTCGAGCGTTATTTTTCCCTTAACTTTTTCATTTATTTTCCCTTATATTTTTATTTCTTTTTTCCCGTTGTTGCTATACAAGCACAACCAACGAAACAGTTCAAACAAATAATAACTAAAAACAAATTAGATAGAAAATGTAAGTACACGGAATTGTAGTGACATTTGAAAGAAACAAGACAACAACAAAAAAAAGAGATTTCAATATGTTTCCTTTTGTTTGTAATTTTTTTTATATATATATATATATATAATATTAAGTGAAAACAAACATCTTAAAGTGGGAGCTACACAAAAAGCTTTATTGTTTTATAACAAAAGTACAAAAAATTCAAAAAAGAAATTATTTTAAAATTAATAAAAACAACAAAAAAAATGTAACAGAAGATTTGGATCATATCTTTTCAAGCAGATAACAAATGGTCACAGATGTTTTTTATTTATATCAGAAATGCTGTATAAAATAAACAGAAAAAGTTTAATAAAATTAAATTATTTACAATTTTCACTAAGAGGCTTTAATAACTTCCCGATACGGGAAGATGTTGTTTTTGGGTAGATTTTCAAAATCGGAATTTTTATGATATCTTTACGTTTTATGACCTCCTGAAGTTGTTAAGACTAATTTTAGCTAGCGATCTGTATGTGTGTGTATGTTTGTGTGTATCGTTGTATGTGGACCATATTTTGTCCAACGTTTTCGCAACAACGGAGGGCTCACAATCGATGTATCGTACCGTAACTTAGAGCCCAGTCATTTTCTACCGAAATTAACTCATATGTTTTTAGTGGTTTCCAAAAACTGAAAATGATCCCTTGCAAATATTATGAGAATAAATAATGACATCAAGGTCATTGACCTATACCATATTGTTTGTCAGCCATTTATAATGACATTGGTATGGTACATTGTCAGCCATTTATAATGACATTGGTATAAACAATTAATATCTTAGTTTTTGAGCTGTTTAAGAAAATTTGATAAACTACGTGTTATTTTCGTTCCGAAAACACATGAGATCTTGAGGAAACTTTTGTATGAAAATGAGCTGTAAAAGCATACTTGAATATCGAAGATCTGAATTATTTTCAAAATTTGACAATGTGGTCAGGGAGTAGATCGCCTGAAAAACTCTTTATTTTAAACTCTCTATTTTAAAGTTCTGACCAACCGTGTCTAAACAATGATCGACAAAAGTCTCATTGTAGCGCCATACGATTCATTAATTAATCCATTAATTAATTCGAAAAACGAACCAACAAATAGAATTTGGTTCAATGGATTTTTCTATGTTTGTTTGCAGTGAACGATGTAAAAACCAAAATAAAAAAATTTCACTTCTTATCTGTACGTTTACAATATAAATTGGGTTTCTCATAAGTTTCAAACAAGTTTGATTGAATTTGAATTAATTAATTAATTACCTATTTAATATTAAGTTCAATTAGTTCATTGTTAAAGTTATAATTTCGTAAACTATTATATAAAATAAATACTGTGAAATTAAGCTGATGTGTTTCGTGTTAATTATTCAAGTAAGACTTACTACAACATCTAACTAACAGCAGATTCGTAATTGGTGACCCCTACGTGCCCGACGTGCCATCATTGGTGACGATGAACTTGCCAGCAATAATTTCAGCGACACAATAATACGTTCACTCTGGGTACGTAACATGCCTTTGGCCGCACAACTAGAATCAACACCCATGTAGTCTATGGCCAAAACGACTGATAAAATGTTCGAGATAATGGCCCTTAACAGCGTTTGCAATCAGGTATACGAAATAAGTCAGCCTCGCTCAGTAGAACGGGAAACACACGCAAAATACCCTAGACCACACACTGGCAGAGAGGCAGTGGAGAATCGTCTAGAGCGTATTGAAAACCAACTCTAACAACTGGCCCGCTTGCATCGATCTAGTTCGAGAGATCGATCTCGTTCTAGTAGTTTCAGTTTTCGTAGATTACCATCTCGACCACGGTCAAGATCACGAAATATTTCAAGAAATAGTTCATTATGTTTTTATCACCAAACAATCCGAGTATGAGCACGGAAATGTAGAGCTCCATTCACGTTTGGACAGTCTACATACAATATTACCATGGATGTAGACCAAACAAATATTCAAAAAAACGATTAAAACTCGAGGTCAAGACGGCTGTGATCGAAACTGATTACTCCAGTCGTCTATTCATATACGATAAGTTGAACAATCAGACCTTTCTAATAGACACGGAAGCAGACATCTCAGTGCCCGTAAAATATAATCAATCAATAACATTTAGTTCACGATTGACAGATCTAGTCTTATCAGCTGCCAACGGCACAATAATTAATACCTACGGAACAAAACTCCTAAAGGAAGACATTGGACTTAAACGAACATTCACACACGCTTTCATCCTAGCGCAAGTGAATCGTCCAATCATTGGTGCCGACTTTTTCAGCAAATTTGGCCTATTAGTCGATCTGAAGCGAAAACGGTTGATTGATTCAGCTTCCCAGCTGTCAATCAATGCCACAACGGTTAACGTAGATACGCCTACTCTTTACTGGTCTTTACCGGTCAAAGATAATGTGGTCCATCATATTGTTACCACCGGGCACTTACTCAAAGAACCTTTCTGACGCTGAAACTAAATACTCTGCATTCGATCGAGAGCTACTCGCAATTTATTTTGCTATGAAACACTTCAGGTATTTTGTCGAAGGTCGCGAATTCACAATTTATGCCAACCACAAGCCTCTCACACGTGCAATACAATCTAAAACGGAACGAAATCCACGACAATCTCGTCATTTGGATTTCATAAGTCAATTTACTACCGACATCCAACATGTGCAAGGTCGTGGATGCATTACCATTATCGCGGATGCATTATCTCGTGTATCCGACAACGAAACTGCATCAGTTGAGACTCACTTCAACTATAATGCTATCATCGCTGCACAAAAATCAGACTTAGAACTTCAGAATTTACTTTCTGGTTCCGTATGTCACGCTAGTTCATCAATGAAACCAGAGCTATTTAAACTTCCAGGTTTCTAGATAGTATGCGAAACATCAACGGGTAACAATCGCTCAAACATCGCAGAGCCTTTACGAAAAACTATCTTTAACACTTTACACAACTTGTCACATCCTAGTGTCAACGGTACACGTAAATTGATTACAACTCGATATTTTTGGCCCAGTATAAATAAAGATATTAATCACTGGACAAAATCTTGTTTATCTTGCCAACGTTCTAAGGTCCAACGGCATACAAAAAGTCCAACTGGACGATTCGAAATACCACAAAGTCGATTTGAATACATCCATATAGATATCGTAGGATCGCTTCCTTCCGAAGCTTTTAATATATCTGACATGACTGCTGCTATGATTGCTACGACATTTGTCAACAATTACGTATCACTATTCGGTGTTCCACTGCATATCACAACAGATCAGGGAACACAATTCGAGTCAAAACGGTTTTCTGAGTTAACGAAACTTTTATGACTCTTATCGGATACGTACAACGGCCTACCATCAACCAGCGAACGGAATGATAAAACGTTTTCATCGATACCTTAAAGCAGCACTTATGGTCAGAGGCAACACTACTCAGTGGAGCTCCGAAATACCAATCATTCTTCTAGGTATTCAGTCACAGTGAAAGAAGATCTGAAGCGCTCACCCGCAGAACTTGTCTACGGACAAACACTCAAACTTCCCGGTGAATTTTTCGTTGAAAATCCTCTTTCACGAATGTCAAGTCACGATACAGTGATCTATCAACTTCGAAATACAATGCACAACGTAATTCCAACAGCTACACGATAAACTAAACAAAACGGCATATTTGTTCCAAAGTCGCTAGAAAACTGCGACTACGTTTTTGTTAGGGTTGATAGGATAGAACAGGTTTACAAACTCCATATAAAGATCCTTACAAAATCATAAGACGTTTACGATAAGAATTCGTCATCGCTATCAAGGGCAAACAACAATCAATCTCGATCGACAGATTGATGCCATCGAATGTTCCATCTTGTGTTCTGCTGATCGTATACAAGCTACTTGAACACACAGAACTGTTCATTTCGAACGAACAGCAAACTAAGCATAGACTTTCATCTACGGCGGAGTACTGTAGAGGTTAATATATTTAAATTTAAATAATTAATCACTACAAAGATAAACGGTAATTTATACTCATGACACCAACCGTCTAAACAATGATCGATAAAAGTCTCATTGTAGCGCCATACGATTAAATGTCGCCCCACCCACGAAATGAGTTTTTAGTATGACCAACGTATTCTACATTTCATTTCCTATAAAAAACGTATTTTTAATTAATGTAAAACTGATTTTACTGTTAGAAATAAATTAATTTATCGAGCGCGGGACGACAAAAAATTCCATATATGGGTCATTCCATTATATACCGAACAGATTAGGACAAAATGGGACTAAGACATTTTTAAGTCAGCTGAAATTTTTCTACGAGTATATAGAACTCGAAACAAAAAGTTATACTTGTTCGAGGATTTTTTATTTTTTATGTTTTTATGCGAAATAGAGCGAATCTAAATTTCAAGAATTTCGTGATTTTTGGTTTGAAGACTCATTTTCAAAAATTCATAACTTCGGTTCCGGTAAAGATAGACACTTTTTTTCTCTCTTATTTTAAAGTTAAAAGATGGATCGTAAAAAAAACTATTATCTATTAAAATTATTAACAAATTCCTATTGTTATAGACATATAAAATGTTAAAATCAATTTTTAGTCACAGCCTAACAAAAATAAAGAGTGTTTAGTACTACGTTCAATTTTCTATTAAAAACGTATTTTTTATTTATTAGAGAAACAATTTTTACTGTAAAAAGTAAACTGATTACAACAAGACAACAAAAACTTTCATAAATTGTTGTCGTCCTGAGCTGGGAAAATTAACTTATTTGTAACAGTAAAACGATGGTCATACTAAAAACTCATTTCGTGGGTGGGCAATGACTAAAGATCGATTTGAACATTTTATTTGTTTATAACAATAGGAATTTGTTTTTAACGTTTATTAATTTAATTTTTTATTTTCAAAACTAGCTTCTCTTAACTTTAAAATAAAACAAACTAGTTTCCGTTTTTAATACAAACGAAGCTATGAATTTTTGACAATAACTCATGAAGCCAAAAATCACGAAATTCTCGAAATTTAGAACCGCTATATTTAAAAAAAAATCCTCGAACTGTTTATCTTTTTTTCTCGATATAAAACCTTTAAAAAAAATTTCAGCCAAATCAAAACTGAGTCGGTCAGAAAGGTGTTCGGTTTGTAAAAGAATGACCCCTATGTGAGTGCAATCCTATTTAAATGTAAATTGTTACAATTGATTTATCATATAAAGAATAAATAGTGTGTAATTCCTTTTTTCAATTTTACTTAACTAACTGGTTTAGACGGTGGCCCATATCACCCTATGAACTAACTTATATACTACAAAACACCAATAATTAACATCTAAATCGGCTCTGTAATTCTAATCCATATTGGATTTGACTGACTGGATTCGAACCGTCGACCCTAACGATGTATAGACTCAGTGGCGTAGCTAGCATGGGTGGCACCCGGGGCGGATATTGTGGTGTCACCCCAAAAATAAAAACTGTCAATAATAATAAAAAGCCGATAAACGTAATTTATAATTTTTTTTAATTAATACAAATGAGCATTATTATTATAAGCCCGCAAGTAGTTTTTAACTAATTTTAATTTGCTGAAACTCCTCTCACACGAAGCCACTAATACGCAAATAGTCATAAATAACTTTAGTGCGACCGTAAGATTCGAAAGAAATTCTAAAAAATCCCATTCTACCATTAATTTCAAAAAGTCTAGGTACACCCAGTTAGAAACTGTAACATTGGCCGCTTTTAAATGCCTCCTCACCCTTTGTATCTCTATGAGGAGTTCTGTTGCCAATACCGCATCATAAAAACCAGTAAATTTTGATACCGATAATTTTAACTCTTCACTGTTCGCCAAAAGCTAAGTGTTTGTCTGCACAACCTCGAACAATGAAGCTAAATCTTGAACTGACTTCAGTCTAGTTCGGAGTTCAACACTGAATCGGTCAAGACATTCCAACATGTCCTTTTCAAGTTGAGCTCTCAGTGTCAGTCCAACATCAGGTACAAACTCAACACCCGTTCGTTTTTTGCGTTTTTATGACGAATTCGGCTTTCCATTGGAATGTCATGGTCCTCCGATTTTTTCGCAGCAAGATCTATTGCCTCTTCTACAATGAGACTTCGTTATGAATTGACTCTATTTTTGTAGCTAATTGATCAATATTCAAGCCCGTGTTTTGCAATCCAACCTGAGCACAGACATTATTTCTCTTAGAATATCATTCCAAAACAAAAGATAGCAAAGAAACGAAAAATCACATGCTGCATTGTTAAGGTTCTGTGCAGCGCCTCTAGTGTCTACATTTTTTTGTTGATCACTTAACTTCTCAATTTCAGCCACAATCCCATCAAAGTTTTCGGCCAATACTTTTACTGCAGCATAATGAGCACTCCAATGCGCTGCTAAGAGTATTTTAACAGTTGCTTTGTTTTGTTTAGCAAGTACTTCCCAGCGGCTAGTCGAAGCAGAAAAACATGTAAAAATGGCTTCCACTGACGAGTGTTGGCCGTTTAAATTAATTGAATGATCTTTGCAGCCCACAAAAATTGCTTTGTTATTTTTTGCTTTAATAATAGCTTGCACTTCTCCATGTATACTACTCATAACAGCTGCATTATCATAACCTTTGGGAGCGACAATTCATAACATCTATACCATCATTTTCAAGATTTTACACTGAAAAAAACATATCCTATTTCCAATCGAGATGCAGTTGTCTCAACCTCACCGTGCGGGCAGATATGGCGAATCGAAATACGAGATTGATTCAACAACCGTACAATGATAAGCCGATGCAGTTGAGACAATCAGATGAAATATTTATGTGGAAATAAAATATAGTTCAATTAATCTCAAATACTTAAATTTTAAAATAAAAAATTCATGATATAAGGCCAAAGAAATATGTTTTCATGGAAATAGGTATTAACTTTATTCAACTACTGTTATATTGGATAGCACTTTATATTTTAATTACACCTCATTCTGTTATCAGAAAAATGTTACTGAGTACTGAGTAGTTGTCCCAATCACGGTGAAATTGTTTGTAAATATCTTTTCTTTGCATGAATAATAAACTGCCATCTTCGAGATGAGGTTATCATTACTTCAACTTTTTTTTCAGTGTAAGAATTTCATCGCTTAAATCAGCGGCTTTTTTCCACGTAAAGGAAAAAATCTAAGGAATACTTCCTTGATTTCCACTTTACTATAATCAATTTTCACATAACGAATCACTTCTGACATTTGATCAATATGTGAAATGTCAGGTGTGCTATCAAACATAATTCCAAAATATTTAACCGATTTAATTTCGTTGACAAGCTTAACCTTTACGTGGATCGCTAAAACATTTATGAACTCATTTTGTATATTTGGTGACAAATATGATACTTTTGGTGATTTACCATGCTCCAAATTCAAAATGTGTTCTTTTAACACTGCATCATACTTTGACAATAGTTTGGTTAGTTCTAAGAAATTGCCTTTATTTGAAGAACTTTGTCCTTCATCATGTCCATGAAATGCTGGGTTTTGTTTAGATAAAAACAAAGTTATATCCAATAATCTTGATAAAAGATGTTTCCACTTCTGTTTTTTATTGTATATTAATTGCAAGGCTGCGTCTCGTATCGTTTTATGAATTTTTAACCTCATTTCCAAAGTTTTCCACTTTTCAAAATTCTCCAGATGTTCATTTGAAGTTTCATGCTCGGCCACTTTGGGATTTAGTTTCCACCGCTTCTGATATCCAGTAGTAAATGTTGATTTTGTATTATTATTATTGGTGACAGCAAATACACGACAGGGTAGTGAAATCCGAAATTCTACGTCCACGCCGTGCTACCTGGGTAATGCTAACAGAATTAGGTTGGTGTAGTTGAGAGGGGCAGAGTAAATACTGCTTACACTCAATGATTCTGCACCATGGCGAGTCATTGGCGCCACAAAACCAATGCAACTCAAGCGTCTGTTCTCCATGTTAGGGGCGGCTTGGAGCAGGCTTCTGTCTTGGATCAAGCGGCTCGCTATATAAACGTGTAGCAAGCGTCTGTTCTCCATGTTAGGGGCGGTTTGTAGCGGGCGTCTGTCTTGGATCAAGCGGCTCGCTATATAAACATGTAAAAAGGTTGTTTCTGGTGACCTTAAGATGCAGAACGAACCCATTCACGAAAATTTGGGTTGGGCGAAGGGCTAACACCCCATTTCCGTAAAAAACTACTTGTCATGAATTCTGTACACAGGCCTCGGATTATCTCGGATTCATTATTAGAACGACCTCGGAAACTGTACCCGGACTACGATTTAAAAATGGGAACCTGGAACGTGCTAAGCCTTAGAAGACCAGGAGATCTACTGAAACTTACAAACCAAATCAATAGCTATGCACTGGATATAGTGGCATTACAAGAACTAAGATGGCCAGGGAGTGGAATCCACGAAACAGCCAAGGGATACACTCTCTACTATTGCGGTCATGAAAATGGAGGAGAATTTGGAGTTGGGTTTCTCACACATCGTCGCGTAAATCAACATGTTAACGACTTTCGCCCAATTAATATGCGGATATGCACAATGAGAATCCGCACGCAAAAATTTAATGTAACGATCATCAATGTTCATGCACCTACTGAAGACAAAGCAGATGACATTAAAGACCTGTTCTTTCTAGAACTCGAAGAAGTCATCAATAACATCCCGCGGCACGATATAAAAATCGTGGTAGGTGACTTCAATGCGCAAATTGGTAGAAGTGCAGAACTTAAAACACACGTCGGCGCTAACAACCTGCATCATGCTAGTAACAATAACGGCTTTCGCATAGCTGAACTGGCTATGATGTATGATCTAGTAATTTCTAGCACTTTCTTTCCTCATAAGAGAATCCACAAAGCAACGTGGAAATCAAATGATGGAAGAACTGAAAATCAAATCGATCACGTCATGATTTCTAAGAGACACTCTACAAGTGTAACTGACGTTCGATCATACAGAGGTGCTGATATGGACACCGATCATATGCATGTCATCTTTAAGTATAAGTGCAAATTATCATCTACATTTAATAGGCAAGCAAAAAAGACCGTGCGCTGGAATGTCGAAGCATTTAAACACCTGGAAACACTGAATAGATATCAGGAAATTGTAACGCAAAACATAGAAGAACATGACATCCTATCTGAGATGCCATTAAACATACAAGAAGAATGGCAAACGCTTCAATCAACCATCATATCCGCAGCACAAACTACAATCGGAAGACGACCACCGAAATCACGTAACGAATGGTTTGATGACGAGTGCCGCGAAAGCATTGAGCACAAACAAAAACTGCGAGAAAAATGGTTAACAAGAAACACCCGAAGCTCCCAAACTGATTATCTATGCGCCAGAAAAGCCTCAGCAAAACTCCTACGGAAAAAGAAACGCGAACACATGAAGAGCTGCATCGAAAACATCAACCAACATGCGGCTAATGGAAATTCGAAAGAGTGTTTTGCCAATGCGCGGAATCTGACCAAAGATTTCCACCCAAGATCTACAGCCATCAAAAATGGAAACAACGAGCTTACAACAAGTGAACGTGATGTGCTGGAAGTATGGCGATCCCACTTTCAAGACCTACTGAATAGGACGAACGAAGTTCATCCTATTCGAGCAATTGCTCCGTCAAGTGAGGAGATTTTTGTCCCTTACCCAACAATAGAAGAAGTGGAAGCTGCCATCAAAAAATTAAAAAATGGCAAATCACCAGGTATCGATGGAATCCCTGCAGAACTACTTAAGAATGGAGGAGCAGCTCTGGTCTCACGATGATCTGATTCTTGCAATCTGGGACCAAGAAGAACTACCTGCTGAATGGAAAACAGCTCTCATTGTTCCGCTACATAAAAAAGGTGACCGCCTAAAGTGTGCAAATTATCGTGGAATCGCACTGTTGAACACTGCATATAAAATACTAGCTAATGTCGTACTCGCTCGGCTCATCCCGTTTGCCGAATCTATCATCGGCGACTATCAGTGTGGTTTTCGTCCCAACCGTTCAACCACAGATCAATGTTTTACCTTAAGGATGATTCTGGAAAAATGTTGGGAGTACAACATCAGCATTCACCAGCTCTACGTTGATTTCAAGCAAGCATATGATAGCATCATCCGCGACAACCTCTGGTCTGCACTCATATGCCTTGGTATTCCAGAGAAACTTGTTTCTCTGTGCAAACTCACAACATCGGGATCAAATTGTAGAATAGTAATCGAAGGGTCAGTTTCTGACTCTTTTGATATAACATCAGGTGTTCGACAAGGTGATGCACTCGCACCCGTACTATTTAATTTGGCGCTTGAGTACGCGATAAGAAAAAGCCGAATTGAGACACAAAACTGTATATTTAACAAATCTAGTCAAATTCTTGGCTATGCAGATGATATTGTGCTTCTCGGACGTAGAACAAGCGATATCAAGGATAGTCTCTCTCAGCTTGAAAGAAATGCTAAACGACTTGGATTATGCATTAACACCGGCAAGACTAAACTTTTAACAACATCCAGGAATATACCTCCCGGCAATCTGAATACTGGCGACTATGAAGTGGAACGTGTAGAAAACTTCAAATACCTCGGGTCTGTAATAACATCGTCAAATGACATGCAGGCAGATATTAAAGCTCGTGTCTCAGCCGCATACAGAGTTTTCTACGCATACTCAAAACTTTTGCGATCTAAACATCTTTCGCAGTCGTGCAAACTCACACTTTACAAAGCATTAATTCGACCTGTGCTTACCTTTGGAAGCGAAAGCTGGACACTGACTTCCTCCGATTGTAGAATTTTATCAACATTCGAGAGGAAAGTTATACGAACAATTTATGGTTCATGTAAAGTTGCTGAAAATCAGTATAGAATCCGAATGAATCATGAAATCAGACAGCTTCTTGGAGGCTGCGATGTAATCGGATTCATTAAATCCAACCGGATTAGATGGTTTGGTCATGTAGAAAGGGCACCATTAAATAGAATGATTAAAAAAGCGTCCCAACAACAACCAGCTGGTGTTCGTCGAAGAGGAAGACCTAGACAACGCTGGCGTGATGACATCATCCAAGACCTTCGTGATATAGGATGTCGAAACTGGGGTCAACTGGTCATGGAACGAGACGATTGGAAGCTGATTGCACAGACGGCAAAATCCCTCCATGGGATGTAAACGCCAGAGAGAGAGAGAGAGAAATACACGACAACAGAAGCAATACAGGACGCAAGTTATTATTTACAGGAGAATAAACAATCCATGGCCGTAGAATTTTTTCACCATTATTCATCATTTTATAAAACCATTCTTTAGAAAGATGGCAAACATCACCTTTTATGTCTAACCTGTGTCTAGATACAGTAACAAACGACCCTTCTCTATTTTGAAAATGTTCACTTTCTTTTTTTATGATTTCAATGCGAACATTACCAGAGACGAGTATATTCCAATGTGATACATCTCTTAAGTCCTGAAGTGATTCACCCATGCAAATACTGTCTTCGATAGTAGAAGCATTAGCGGCATTATCACTGTCATTTTCATTATTCCTTTCTAATTCGTCATCATAGGTTATCATTATTAATTCTGTATTGTTGCTGTTACTTTCCGAAGATGAGCCAATATTCTCTGAAACATTCGTTGCATCAACGTGATAATCAGTTTCTTTTGATGAACCTTGGATATCATCGGGTTTTGTAACATATTTATAGATTTGGTCTTTCTCTGCTGGAACCAACTTTTTCTTTAAAAATTATGAACTCCTCGTGGCATATTTATTTTTTGGGATATTTGCTAAACGAAATCTAAAAAAATATTTTTAATTATAGTATAGGTATCAGCAAAGCATTAATTCTAAATATATTTGTAGGATACATAATAGGTACATAGTTCATAATAAGTTCACTGTGTTAACGACTAAATACACCGCCAAGAAAATTAATTTATTTAAATTTCCTTGTAACAACTTATATTAAATAATATTTGATAAAATGGAATATACAAATCATAGCTTAATATTATAAGGAACTATTTAAAAAAATATAAGTATGAAATCCTAAAAGATATTTTATATAAAGAATTGAAACCAAAATTAAAATATGGAGGGGCTGAAATCTCACAGCTCTGAGATATCAAGACTTCGGTCTGGGTTAAAGATTTTGATATAGTTTTCGGTAAAAAACTTTTATGAGGACATGGTTTTTAGTTTTGGGCAGCGATGTATATCAAACATAACTCTTTGTTAAAGTACAAGCATTTTTTTAACTCAGTTTAAAAATTTACTATACAACTAACACGAAACATCAATACGTTGCCAGAAAATTATAATCAAAATTCCAAAAATATTGTAAAAATTAAATAAAGTCAAACTTTTTCAAAATTCCAAAAATATTCCAAAAATTAGAATAAAATCAAATATTTAAATTTTTTCTAAATTCCAACATTTCAAAAATTCTTAAAAATTCAAACTTTTTCCAAAATTCTAAAAATATTGCAAAAATTATTACAAAATCAAAACTTGAAAATTTTTTTCAAAATTCCAAAAATTATAATAATATCAAAAATTTAAAATTTTTCAAAATTCTAAAAATATTTCAAAAATTCTTACAAAATCAAAAATTAAAACTTTTGCCGATATTCTAAAAATATTGCAAAAATTATTACAAAATCAAAAATTGAAACTTTTTCAAAATTCCAAAGATATTTCAAAAACTATAACAAATTCAAAAACTTCCATGTCTAATTTCATTTTAGATTACATTTACGTCATAAAAACAGCTACATTTTTTTTCCAAAAAATTGGCTAAAAAATAAATGAAATCATTTTTTGACACACTTGACATTATTTTTTGACAAACTTATAATGCCACAATTCTCTATAATAATAATAAAATATCATGTCATACAAACTATTAATTTTATGGTTTTCTAAAAAAAATGGGTAAAAAATAAATAAAAACCTTTCTTTTGACACACTTGACAACATTTTTTGACAAACTTATAATCCATAATTCTCAATAATAATAAAAAAATTTCATTTCAAAAAAACAATTTTATTTTTTTCCAAAAAAAAGGGTAAAACACTAAATAAAAATCTTTTGACACACTTGACAACATTTTTTTGACAACCTCATAATGCCATAATTCTCAATAATAATAATAAAACTTCATTTCAAACAAACAATTAATTTTATTTTTTTTTTTTCCAAAAAATTAGGTAAAAAAATAAATAAAAATCTTTCTTTTGACACACTTGACAATATTTTTTTGACAAACTTATAATGCAATAATCTAGTTTTTGATCTTACATACCAATTCCGACCATCAAGATTTCTCCAAATTTAATGTTCCTACTCGTAATCACTTAAAATGAACGTTTTTTAAGCCAAAAATATGAAAATTTGCTATTTTTGACACACATAATGATTTTTTTGACACACTTCCGGTACAGTTATCGAACACAGCGTCCTTTCGGACCTGTCCCTTGTGAATACCTATTTTTAGAAAAAAAAAATTTTGAAATCCCTCCAGCGGTTTTCCCTGCAGCGATGGTAATGACGGCCGGCCGGCAGACAGACATACATTTTTTTTTTTTGCTTTTTTAGAATCAGGAGGTCCTAAAACGTCGAGAAATGTCAAAAAAAGTGGAGGTAAGAATTTCACTTTGAGCTCATGAATGTAATACTTAGGTCTTTCAGACCGAAGTAATATCCAATTAGAATCATGCTCAATAATTTACAAAATTGAATGTGATTTTTGTGAAAAATTTTACATCGGGAAAACCGGAAAATGTTTTAAAGACCGATTTAAGGAATACCTGCCTAAGAAGAAAAATAAACAAAATTTAAAGTTTATTTTTGCAAACCATTTACATAGTTAATAACAATAGCTACACCACTTTTAAAAAAAAATTGAAGGCTTTACATTTATGTAGCCAAGGATCTTTAAAAGAATCACTTGATGAGTTTGAAATTTCCAAGGTATTTAAAACCCAACAAAATGTACTTTTAAATGATAAACTTTCATTTATTTCAAATAAATAAATATATAAAACTGAAAACAAACAGTATGAGTATGTATCAACCTACAAAAATTTGCAAAACTGCAGTAATTGCATAACTGCCATTTTATTCTACAGTAATTATTTTTGTGTCCATTGAAACGATCTATTTCAATTTATTCTTTGAGTTTCAAGATAAAGGAAAAAAAATTATTTTGAGATCATTTACAAACACGGTAATTTGATTGTTTGTTAGTTTCCTTAGGTGTTTGCAATTAATTTGTTTGAAATGTAAAACATATATTAGGTAGTAAGGTTAAGCGGATATTTTAGAAATAATTTTGGAATAGAGACATTGTAACTCAAGGGTGCCACCCTATCGACAAAAGGTGCCACATTATCGACGTAAACCACTTTTCCTATACATTATTCAGCATATGTGTTTTCAGACCTGGTCATTAAATAATCATGCTTGCATACTAAATAATATATCGTAAAAAACGGTCAATATGGTATCTATAGGAATATTCAAAGCTATTGAGTAATTGTGGTGATGGGATTCAATGCTCAACATGTTGATTCGATTAATATTGTTAAAATTTTATTTCACGTAATAACTCAAAAATTTTAAAAAGTAGAATAGATTCTTTTTGAACCAATAACACATTTATAGGACACATTTATAAGTTATCACAATTTACAAATTAAATGGATAACCTGGTTAAAATGGTTTCTAGGTGATTTATCGTTGAAAACATGTGATGGTTTGTTTAAGTTTTTTACGTTCGGGTGTCACCCCAAAACGGTTTCGAAGTGATTTATCGTTGAAAACATGTGATGGTTTATTTAAGTTTTTTACGTTCGGGTGTCACCCCAAAACGGTTTCGAAGTGATTTATCGTTGAAAACATGTGATGGTTTGTTTAAGTTTTTTACGTTCGGGTGTCACCCCAAAACGGTTTCGAAGTGATTTATCGTTGAAAACATTGTGATGGTTTGTTTAAGTTGTTTACGTTCGGGTGTCACCCCAAAACGGTTTCGAAGTGATTTATCGTTGAAAACATTGTGATGGTTTGTTTATGTTTTTTACGTTCGAGTGTCACCCCAAAACGGTTTCGAAGTGATTTATCATTGAAAACATTGTGATGGTTTGTTTAAGTTTTTTACGTTCGGGTGTCACCCCAAAACGGTTTCGAAGTGATTTATCGTTGAAAACATTGTGATGGTTTGTTTAAGTTTTTTACGTTCGGGTGTCACCCCAAAACGGTTTCGAAGTGATTTATCGTTGAAAACATTGTGATGGTTTGTTTAAGTTGTTTACGTTCGGGTGTCACCCCAAAACGGTTTCGAAGTGATTTATCGTTGAAAACATTGTGATGGTTTGTTTATGTTTTTTACGTTCGAGTGTCACCCCAAAACGGTTTCGAAGTGATTTATCATTGAAAACATTGTGATGGTTTGTTTAAGTTTTTTACGTTCGGGTGTCACCCCAAAACGGTTTCGAAGTGATTTATCGTTGAAAACATTGTGATGGCTTGTTTAAGTTTTTTACGTTCGGGTGTCACCCCAAAACGGTTTCGAAGTGATTTATCATTGAAAACATTGTGATGGTTTGTTTAAGTTGTTTACGTTCGGGTGTCACCCCAAAACGGTTTCGAAGTGATTTATCGTTGAAAACATTGTGATGGTTTGTTTAAGTTTTTTACGTTCGGGTGTCACCCCAAAACGGTTTCGAAGTGATTAATCATTGAAAACATTGTGATGGTTTGTTTAAGTTGTTTACGTTCGGGTGTCACCCCAAAACGGTTTCGAAGTGATTTATCGTTGAAAACATTGTGATGGTTTGTTTATGTTTTTTACGTTCGAGTGTCACCCCAAAACGGTTTCGAAGTGATTTATCATTGAAAACATTGTGATGGTTTGTTTAAGTTTTTTACGTTCGGGTGTCACCCCAAAACGGTTTCGAAGTGATTTATCGTTGAAAACATTGTGATGGCTTGTTTAAGTTTTTTACGTTCGGGTGTCACCCCAAAACGGTTTCGAAGTGATTTATCATTGAAAACATTGTGATGGTTTGTTTAAGTTGTTTACGTTCGGGTGTCACCCCAAAACGGTTTCGAAGTGATTTATCG
The DNA here is from genome assembly GCA_963693315.1 of Diogma glabrata. Classification (NCBI taxonomy): domain Eukaryota; kingdom Metazoa; phylum Arthropoda; class Insecta; order Diptera; family Cylindrotomidae; genus Diogma; species Diogma glabrata. The sequence goes on from CAVNZG010000907.1 coordinate 22,556, forward strand.
TTGAAAACATTGTGATGGTTTGTTTATGTTTTTAACGTTCGGGTGTCACCCCAAAACGGTTTCGAAGTGATTTATCGTTGAAAACATTGTGATGGTTTGTTTAAGTTTTTTACGTTCGGGTGTCACCCCAAAACGGGTGACACCCGGGGCGGACCGCCCCCCCCCCCGCCCCCCCCTAGCTACGCCTCTGTATAGACTATTGTTTTAACACACTCGGCTATACATCGATTTGTGGCTAATTCCTAATTGAGCTAATGTAATTGTTTTATGACTTCTTTGTTTGAGTTTTTTTAATATTTTTTATGTAATTTTTATTTTTTATTTTTACTTTGATTTTTCTTCTAGAAAGCATATTTTTGGATGACGCAATTAAATCATATTGTTTAACTTAACAGTCTCAAAATAGGCAGTAAAGTTAGTTTGATGTGTATACCTTTTCCAGCAGTCTTGACGCAACCCTTAAGGTCACACCCCCATCCCACTAGCTTTATTTTTGGTTTGAGAACGTCTTTTGTCCTTTGCCTATTTTAAATATTTTTAACTTTCTATTATATGTATATTCCATATACATTTTACATGTACAAATTCAATTGACTGGTCGATTTATGTTCCGAACCAATAAGAAAAAGTTCATCGGTTTTTACTTACTGCAAAAGTGTTAATGTATAACGTATATAAACCCAAAACTTGTCTTTCTTTCTATCGAATCATTTAACAATTTTAATTGAATTTTGTTTCGATTTTGTGAATGTTTTTTTGCGTTATGTTTTATTTAAACATATTGGATAAAACACGTAATAAATTGAATTATACGGTAGAATTTCAGTGAAGGAAGACTGTAAAATAACCGACGCATTTTCGTTAAAATTTCAGACTTTATCTGAAGACCGTAAAAGACCGAAACTTTTACAATAAGATAACTTTTAAATTTATAAATTTATTTTACTTTTAAATTTATTTAATAATAATAAAAATAAACAAAAGAATGAAAAAATGAAAAAGTATTTTAAATTTTTAAACATTTTTGGTTTCATTTAATTTTTTAAAAATAATACCCTCGTAATATTAAAGTGAGGAATATTAATTTAAACGTATTGTTTATTCATCTAAAAATATGAGCGACAGATATTTTTTAGTGAAGGTAATGAAAACAAAAACCAAAAACTACCGGCCACGTTGAATAATTAATTTTAGTATATTAAAACAATAATATATGTATGCAAATGTTTGTTGGGTTTAATGAATCATGTAATATTTTGAAATTCTAATTGGGATAATAGTGTGTTAACTAAATTAAAGAATATAATTGATGAAATATGTTTGTTTAAATGAATTGACCAAAAAAAAAAGTTGATATATTGTCTAATTTTAGTTATAAGTTTCAACGAAACTAAATGTTTGAAACATTAAAACATTTCTGTAAAATTTTAGAAAACTTAATGAAAATCATACATTTTCAACTCATATAATTTATATAAGATGAAAATACGACTTTGTCCTTTTCTGTATATTGCAGCCAAATTCTGTAACTGTGAAGCGGTGAAGTGTTAAAAATTTCTTCGTTTCTTTTCATTGAAAAACTTACCACTTCACCGCTTCACAGTTACAGAATTTGGCGGCTGTATAGCCTTGATGGTTATTGGTTCGAGACAAAACATGACAAAAACATGTAATGCAGAAGGTTTTTCATAATGGTTACCATATTTTTGTTTGTATATTTTCTATCGAGTGATAATTTTGTCACAATTGATTTTATGATTTTATGAATTCACTATGCATAACTTTGTTACTTGGAAAACATAAGAAGATATTTTCCTCATTATGGTCATTAAATATGGTCCTCATTTTGGTCATTAAATAATCATGCTTGCATACTAAATAATATATCGTAAAAAACGGTCAATATGGTATCTATAGGAATATTCAAAGCTATTGAGTAATTGTGGTGATGGGATTCAATGCTCAACATGTTGATTCGATTAATATTGTTAAAATTTTATTTCACGTAATAACTCAAAAATTTTAAAAAGTAGAATAGATTCTTTTTGAACCAATAACACATTTATAGGACACATTTATAAGTTATCACAATTTACAAATTAAATGGATAACCTGGTTAAAATGGTTTCTAGGTGATTTATCGTTGAAAACATGTGATGGTTTGTTTAAGTTTTTTACGTTCGGGTGTCACCCCAAAACGGTTTCGAAGTGATTTATCGTTGAAAACATGTGATGGTTTATTTAAGTTTTTTACGTTCGGGTGTCACCCCAAAACGGTTTCGAAGTGATTTATCGTTGAAAACATGTGATGGTTTGTTTAAGTTTTTTACGTTCGGGTGTCACCCCAAAACGGTTTCGAAGTGATTTATCGTTGAAAACATTGTGATGGTTTGTTTAAGTTGTTTACGTTCGGGTGTCACCCCAAAACGGTTTCGAAGTGATTTATCGTTGAAAACATTGTGATGGTTTGTTTATGTTTTTTACGTTCGAGTGTCACCCCAAAACGGTTTCGAAGTGATTTATCGTTGAAAACATTGTGATGGCTTGTTTAAGTTTTTTACGTTCGGGTGTCACCCCAAAACGGTTTCGAAGTGATTTATCATTGAAAACATTGTGATGGTTTGTTTAAGTTGTTTACGTTCGGGTGTCACCCCAAAACGGTTTCGAAGTGATTTATCGTTGAAAACATTGTGATGGTTTGTTTAAGTTTTTTACGTTCGGGTGTCACCCCAAAACGGTTTCGAAGTGATTAATCATTGAAAACATTGTGATGGTTTGTTTAAGTTGTTTACGTTCGGGTGTCACCCCAAAACGGTTTCGAAGTGATTTATCGTTGAAAACATTGTGATGGTTTGTTTATGTTTTTTACGTTCGAGTGTCACCCCAAAACGGTTTCGAAGTGATTTATCATTGAAAACATTGTGATGGTTTGTTTAAGTTTTTTACGTTCGGGTGTCACCCCAAAACGGTTTCGAAGTGATTTATCGTTGAAAACATTGTGATGGCTTGTTTAAGTTTTTTACGTTCGGGTGTCACCCCAAAACGGTTTCGAAGTGATTTATCATTGAAAACATTGTGATGGTTTGTTTAAGTTGTTTACGTTCGGGTGTCACCCCAAAACGGTTTCGAAGTGATTTATCGTTGAAAACATTGTGATGGTTTGTTTATGTTTTTAACGTTCGGGTGTCACCCCAAAACGGTTTCGAAGTGATTTATCGTTGAAAACATTGTGATGGTTTGTTTAAGTTTTTTACGTTCGGGTGTCACCCCAAAACGGGTGACACCCGGGGCGGACCGCCCCCCCCGCCCCCTCCTAGCTACGCCTCTGTATAGACTATTGTTTTAACACACTCGGCTATACATCGATTTGTGGCTAATTCCTAATTGAGCTAATGTAATTGTTTTATGACTTCTTTGTTTGAGTTTTTTTAATATTTTTTATGTAATTTTTATTTTTTATTTTTACTTTGATTTTTCTTCTAGAAAGCATATTTTTGGATGACGCAATTAAATCATATTGTTTAACTTAACAGTCTCAAAATAGGCAGTAAAGTTAGTTTGATGTGTATACCTTTTCCAGCAGTCTTGACGCAACCCTTAAGGTCACACCCCCATCCCACTAGCTTTATTTTTGGTTTGAGAACGTCTTTTGTCCTTTGCCTATTTTAAATATTTTTAACTTTCTATTATATGTATATTCCATATACATTTTACATGTACAAATTCAATTGACTGGTCGATTTATGTTCCGAACCAATAAGAAAAAGTTCATCGGTTTTTACTTACTGCAAAAGTGTTAATGTATAACGTATATAAACCCAAAACTTGTCTTTCTTTCTATCGAATCATTTAACAATTTTAATTGAATTTTGTTTCGATTTTGTGAATGTTTTTTTGCGTTATGTTTTATTTAAACACATTGGATAAAACACGTAATAAATTGAATTATACGGTAGAATTTCAGTGAAGGAAGACTGTAAAATAACCGACGCATTTTCGTTAAAATTTCAGACTTTATCTGAAGACCGTAAAAGACCGAAACTTTTACAATAAGATAACTTTTAAATTTATAAATTTATTTTACTTTTAAATTTATTTAATAATAATAAAAATAAACAAAAGAATGAAAAAATGAAAAAGTATTTTAAATTTTTAAACATTTTTGGTTTCATTTAATTTTTTAAAAATAATACCCTCGTAATATTAAAGTGAGGAATATTAATTTAAACGTATTGTTTATTCATCTAAAAATATGAGCGACAGATATTTTTTAGTGAAGGTAATGAAAACAAAAACCAAAAACTACCGGCCACGTTGAATAATTAATTTTAGTATATTAAAACAATAATATATGTATGCAAATGTTTGTTGGGTTTAATGAATCATGTAATATTTTGAAATTCTAATTGGGATAATAGTGTGTTAACTAAATTAAAGAATATAATTGATGAAATATGTTTGTTTAAATGAATTGACCAAAAAAAAAAGTTGATATATTGTCTAATTTTAGTTATAAGTTTCAACGAAACTAAATGTTTGAAACATTAAAACATTTCTGTAAAATTTTAGAAAACTTAATGAAAATCATACATTTTCAACTCATATAATTTATATAAGATGAAAATACGACTTTGTCCTTTTCTGTATATTGCAGCCAAATTCTGTAACTGTGAAGCGGTGAAGTGTTAAAAATTTCTTCGTTTCTTTTCATTGAAAAACTTACCACTTCACCGCTTCACAGTTACAGAATTTGGCGGCTGTATAGCCTTGATGGTTATTGGTTCGAGACAAAACATGACAAAAACATGTAATGCAGAAGGTTTTTCATAATGGTTACCATATTTTTGTTTGTATATTTTCTATCGAGTGATAATTTTGTCACAATTGATTTTATGATTTTATGAATTCACTATGCATAACTTTGTTACTTGGAAAACATAAGAAGATATTTTCCTCCTCGAACTAGTGCTTACTCGAAGTATAGGAAGAATTTATAGTATAGTGAAATTTAGGAGTATTTCAAATTAGTTCTAATTAAATTATTGAACAACAGTGAATTTTAATTTGTGCAAAAAAATGGCTTGCTAAGGAAAGTTAATGTCGATGTATTAGGTATATATATTCAGTTGATAACAACGGTCTGTAATACAACTAGTATTAACTTTGTGGAATTTGCTAAAGTTAGTGATAAAACAATATTGGATGTCAATCTGCATTACTACATGTTTTGTTTTTGATGTTATTTTTTTTGGTTCAAACAAATGAACTGCTATATTTTGTTGTTGTTCTTGTGCGGGAATAAACAAACGAAAATAATGAGCAACGAAAGTGAATGTGGGCATAACGGAAGTGAATTTTATAGAATAAGGTTATTTATTCTTAAACAGATCGAATTAAGTATAGTTCAATCTAATAAATATTAAGTGTCTATATACTAGTAATTGTTGATAGGTGAAGTTATAGTGTTAGATCTGAGACTGAAACAATTTTTGTCTTTAAAATGTTTAAAATGTTAATTATTTTGTCAATGTTTATATAATTGACACTTTTCATGTTGATATAAACAGTAAACAGGCTCAAGTGTTGTTAAAGTCAAACATTGTTGCCAGTTTTACCAACAGTAATCTTCATTGAGCTTAGTGAATTTCTAACAAGTTGTATCATTTATTTTTGATATTTATGCATTAATTAAATAAACTAATGTATATTAAGTATATTAAATTAAATTATATAATAAAGTATATTAATTTTTATATTATTATATTATATTATATTATTTTTAAAAAAAAAAAAAAAAGTGTATTAACTTCAACCGATTCCAATTCAAATATTATTGTTGCTGCTTGTTGTCGTATGTTCACAAGATTTGAAATGTTTGCATAAATATTTATCGTTAGCCCTGAATTTGCCATTTTCAAGCGCTAACATCTCACCAGTAGGGGCTAGTTTAGCTAGGGGTAGGTAACCAGCTTTAGCTAGGTAACTACCCCTAGAACTTCGGATGCACCAAATTGTTTTTAATTTTGCAATGTTACATGGGTTGAAACTATATATACATGCTGTTGCAAGTATGTATATTAAATTAAATGTAACTGGTCATGATGATATTCCCCTCGAGTTTCTACAAATATTACTTCCATTAATAGCTCCAGCAATCACTAAGTTTTTTAATCACATTATAACCACTTCTTGTTTTTCTGCTAATTTGAAAATTAGCAGCTTTATTTTAATCTCTTTAAACTCTTTTACTAAAAATCTGAAAGACCTTGGACCCATAAGTATCTTGCCAGCTCTTTCGAAAGCATTCGAATCTATTGTCAAAGATCAAATCACTGCCCATCTTCAGAAGCTCGCCTTGTTAATTGATCGTCAATCTGGTTTTCGTCAAAAACATTGCATCAAAACTACAGTTTCTGATGACACCATTCAAATGCTTGATAAAAAACTAGTTGTCGCTCTTGTTTTGTTGAATTTTTCCAGGGCATTAGAGGTTGATAAAGACTAAGTTATTGAATAATTGACCCTAAAGAAAGATTTCACCTCTACAGCGATTACGCCGATTACGTCATATTTGCATGATAGATATCAATACACAGTATATAACCGGGTTTTGTACAACACTCTACCGGTGACATCAGCGGCTCCACAGGGTTCTATACTTGGCCCTCTTTTCTTTTTTTTATTTTCTCTTCAAGGATTAGGTTTGTTAAATCCTTCTTAATGCCTAATTTCACCTACTGTTCCTCAATTCTAGGCTGTTTAAATCATTTTTAGGTTGCTCCTTAAAACGCACCTCAAATATCACCCATCTCACCTCTTTAACAGATTGATGACTGGAACCAGTAACAGGCTGAATCAACTTTATATACCTAGAAATCACACAAATATTAACAAATCCATTTTTATATATGGATCATATGTTTACAACGCCATGCCTCTTGAATTAAGATTAAGATCTGTAGCGACTCAATTAAATTACACGACGATCTCTTTAACTCAATCGCTACAATAAAATAATTAATTAAAATAATTAAATAAATCCTATATGATTAAACTAATTCTATCTTTTTCTATAATTGCCGATTAAATGAATGAAACTAAGTTAGCGCCGTTGTAGACGAAGAATGATAAACAATTTTGTTTATCAAAGCTGTACCGTTGAATAATCAACTGAAGAATTAGGATGACGTGAAGTGACGTCGTCTCTCTGTATGTAATTGCAATAATAATGAATTAATGTTATTTCTTGTTTTTGATTATATTAAACTTTCTGGTTTTGATTAAGTTAACTTTAGATTTAAATATATAAAATTATAATAGGCATTCCAAAATCAGTGGTTCTTGAGAACATTTAAATTATTACAAAATATATTTATTTGAAATAAAAGTTTATTTGTAAAGTGTAAAGTTACATAAATAAAAGTTGAAATAAAAAGATAATTTAATTTAATTTAACAAACATCGATTTGTTTTATTTGATGCCAACCAGTTTAACTAAGTCATACCAAAGTTACAAAGTTTGTGTGAAATTAGTTCCTAGATAAACCAGGAACTAAAGATCACACGCCAAATTTAAGGAACTTGTTTTCGAATATTTTTGCTATCAATATAATGTTATGAGTAAGGTAGCCAATGCCGATTATCGAGTACCCGGGTATTTTTGATTTAACATACTCGACTACCCGGGTATTTTGATATACGACCCGGGTAATTTGATCTAACTAATCAAAAGATCCATAAACTAGAATTAATGTCGACTACCGAATACAATGCCTGATAATTGGAGAGACATCTTGGATTGGATTGATCATCTTTTCCATAGGGCAATAGTTGATCTTTGATCTACAAGAGAATAGACCATCTTGGTGCACTCTTTTTTGACGGTCTTTATCTGCAGGATATATTAGACTTTGTCAAGGTTGACAAGATTGTAAAATGTAAATGATGCGCTCGGGCATTCACCAAATAGTAAACTGGTAAAGTACACTACGTCACATAAGGTCTAAGTACAATTTGAAACCACTTTTTAAATCAGGAAATCACCTTTTAAGGCACTATCTAAATTATGTGAAATTTTGTTAGTTAAATCCATGTTCCTTTAAAAGAATCTGAAATATGCAAAATCTACAAGAAATATGCAGAATTTGATCTAAAATACTGAAGGCAAGGTTGTTTGAGGACGTTTAAACTCTGTTGACAAAGTTTACCAGGTGTTTCGATTAAGCGTCATTTATGTTCAAGTTTTGCTCAGCATGGCTTGATAAGTTACTAATAATTTAGAGAGTTTTACCTGCACTGAACTTCCATTATATTGTTATTTAAACTTCTTCCTTGGTCTATAAAGAAGCATATCCACAGATTAAATTTCTCCAAAACGTCTAAATCAATAGAAATATTAGAGTCTGTTTACTGACTTCTTTTTAATAAACTAAACAGAGCCGAAATTAATTAGTCGTTTCCCTAAACACTTACACCCAAAACGATACCTTTTCTTATTTAAGCAGAAAATTAGTTTCAAGAAAGATCCAACGAATAATAGATTGATTTACACTGAAACGTACGTTTAGAGAAAACGTGATCAAAATAAAATGTATCCTAAATCTGAAGATAATTTTAAGCAAAGAGTTAATTAAATTAGTAAAAGTTTTTATAAAATCAAGAATTATTCAACCAAAACAAACACAAACTCATGTCTATCAGCAAAGTTTAACTTGTTTCATAAATTCCAATTAATTTCACCCTCTAACCATACACATGCTAACCGTTATTTTTGTTTTTTTTTTATCAAAAGATCAATAAAATTTAATTAATCGTTATCACAAACAACTTACTCCTTTAACTTTAAATAGACAAAAAATTTATGCCATGATATTGATTTTCATGATTTATGTTGTCAATGAAAATGTGGATTAATAATTTCAATATTTTTTTATTTTGTTTTTATTAAATTTATCATAAATTTTGATTTATGTTGATTTAATTAAAAATATTGTTGTTGTCTTTAGGAAAATTTTATTAATAGTCGTGATTGTAGTGAGAGGAAATTATTAGAAAATTAAGTAAATATATAATAAAATTTCAAAGAAAATCAGTGCGTTTGTAAATTATCGTGAAGAAATTTTTTTTTGTGTATGGAAAAGGAAAGTGAAAACTTAATAGCGTCATTATTAATTTTCTTATTTTATTTTGTAATGTGATTGACTTTTTGTAGTTATGATATTATTAAATAAAGAAAATGTTTGATGTTATATGGTTTGATGTTTAATATGACATAAAACATTATCTAGATCAAACCAACCTTTTTAACTATATGTATGTCAATAATACATCCAATTTAAAGTCAACTTATCAAAGTCATTTTATACAAAGTAGAAACAATAAACAAAAACAACCTATGTTATTGTTCATATTTGCTGATACATAATAAGTCAAACCAATTGACATTAATTGACGACTTACATTTTTGTTTGATCTTTGCAATAATTTAATTCTGTAATAAAAATGAATTATATTGAATCATATTTTTTGTAAAACGCAATAAAACTATTTTAATGCGTAGATTCTGTCATAAATCAAACCCAGATGGTATTATTCTGATTATATAGCCTCTCTATTAGCTTATAAATGTGCGGAAACATTGGGAATGTTTCCGAACATTTTAGTTTAAAAAAAAATAAATCTACGACTAAATTTTTCTATCGAATAAATTAAATAACATAAAATGCGATTTATATTAATTTGTAAAATTATAATGGTTGAATATTGTACTATATATTAAACCACAAAAGTTGTTGTTTTGATTTTTTGAGTACATATATGTATGTTGGTCGAATAAACTCTAATTTGTCAGATATATGTATCTTTACTAACTCTTGTAAAAATAAACTCAATTTTCTAACAAAACAACCACAAAACTAATAAACATAACAACGCGGTTACAAAGATATTTAATCGCCATCATTAATGTTATTAGAGTGTTAATTAAAAGAATCAAATCGCTACTAGTATTAAACATAAACATACAAATTATGATTATTATTATTAATACAATTATTATGTATACGCTATGTTATTCCTACGTTTTCAGTACATAATAATAATTATAATGAATTTTTATGCTTACAGAAAATTCTAACCAATGACAAATAATAATCATTTTAAATATACACACGCTCAAAAGATGATATAGAAAGAAAATGAAAGTAACAACTTTAAAAATAAAAAAAAATAAAAGTCATTTTTATTTTCCAACAAAAAGGGCTACGGAATCTCCCCATTTTTGGAAAGTAAAAGAAAATATTTTTCTATTTTTTTTATAACAAGTGTAGAGTGTTTTTGATACAAAAATATCGTTTAATTTATGACAGACGGTTTCATTACGTGTTTTCATGGATATTTATATTTTTCGTTTTAAAACTTAATTGTTTGGTTAATTAAGTAATTTTAATTAATATTTTTGAAATTAGTTTTATTTTTGGAATATTATTATCGTTTTGAAAGTAAGGTGGTTGAAGATGAGTTACAATTATGTTTAATCGTGTTTTGGATTTTTAATGTCCAATAAAATAAAAAAAAATTTACACGCAATCGTAGGAAATAAAAATTTGCACAACTTTAATTTAATTAAATTAATTTTTCGAGATTTTTGTCAATTTAAAATAAATGATTAATCATATTAATTACGTTCAGTGATTTGATCTCTTGCGTTTAGTAGTTGGTTAAACAAACGATAAAATTTTTTTATGTATTTACACCATTGACTGTTAGTTTGTGCAAACTAGACATACCTATACCTATATGCTTCAAACAAACAACACGTCCTCAAATTTTTTCAATTTTTCGAAGATCTGCTAAGTATAAACTGGTAGTTGCAAAAAATTAATTCCAAATACAAACTTCATGTTGCATAAAGGTATTTTTCATCCTTGTAAACGTTTATGATTCCTTATTAACGTTTAGTTGTCCTATATCTTATTCCTTATTAACGTTTAGTTGTCCTATATCTATGCTGAAGTAAATCAAGCTGAGCAGATAACTCAGTACTATCAATCAACCGTATACTCTTTCTTACAGAGTCTAGACATTTTATTGATGACCGACAAGCACCTCCACAAACACGACAACAGTATTCCATACATTTTTTTTTCTAAAATATGTTGTGTAGTAGGAATTACAATAAGTGTCACAACAACACATAAAAACCTTTTAAGACCAAAGTCCCGTAACAACATGCGTTCTAAGATGTTGATGGACGCAAATTTGTTTGTTTTTGTTTTTTTTATATTTTTTTTATAGAAGGAATAACTAAACAATAAATCCTATCACATATAAAATATGACATAGGCCAATATTTCATGATAGGATGGAAAAAATAAAATTAAATAAAATGTAAATAGCAAATTAGTTTTAACAATTTGCAGGAGCAAAACTAAAATGTGATTGCCAATAGTTCAGCTAGTGGCATATTCTTTGATGATGATCATAGGCAAATAAATGACTTATACATTAACAAAGTTTTTTCGGGATTGTAATACTTATTATAACGGGGTCTAAAGACACCGTTATTATCCGAGATATATATATGGTCCAAAAAGACTAACCACGATACAGTGGCGTAGCTAGCATGGGTGGCACTCGGGGCGGATATTATGGTGTCACCCCAAAAATAAAAACTGTCAATAATAATAAAAAGCCGATAAACGTAATTTATAATTTTTTTTAATTAATACAAATGAGCATTATTATTATAAGCCCGCAAGTAATTTTTAACTAATTTTAATTTGCTGAAACTCCTCTCACATGAAGCCACTAATACGCAAATAGTCATAAATAACTTTAGTGCGACCGTAAGATTCGGAAGAAATTCTAAAAAATCCCATTCTACGATGAATTTCAAAAAGTCTAGGTACACCCAGTTAGAAACTGTAACATTGGCCGCTTTTAAATGCCTCCTCACCCTTTGTATCTCTATGAGGAGTTCTGTTGCCAATACCGCATCATAAAAACCAGTAAATTTTGATACCGATAATTTTAACTCTTCACTGTTCGCCAAAAGCTAAGTGTTTGTCTGCACAACCTCGAACAAAGAAGCTAAATCTTGAACTGACTTCAGTCTAGTTCGGAGTTCAACACTGAATCGGTCAAGACATTCCAACATGTCCTTTTTAAGTTGAGCTCTCAGTGTCAGTCCAACATCAGGTGCAAACTCACCACCCGTTCGTTTTTTGCGTTTTTATGATGAATTCGGCTTTCCATTGGAATGTCATAGTCCTCCGATTTTTTCGCAGCAAGATCTATTACCTCTTCTACAATGAGACTTCGTTATGAATTGACTCTATTTTTGTAGCTAATTGATCAATATTCAAGCCCGTGCTTTGCAATCCAATCTGAGCACAGATATTATTTCTCTTAGAATATCATTCCAAAACAAAAGATAGCAAAGAAACGAAAAATCACATGCTGCATTGATAAGGTTCTGTGCAGCGCCTCTAGTGTCTACATTTTCTTGTTGATCACTTAACTTCTCAATTTCAGCCACAATCCCATCAAAGTTTTCGGCCAATACTTTTACTGCAGCATAATGAGCACTCCAATGCGCTGTTAAGAGTATTTTAACAGTTGCTTTGTTGTGTTTAGCAAGTACTTCCCAGCGGCTAGTCGAAGCAGAAAAACATGTAAAAATGGCTTCCACTAACGAGTGTTGGCCGTATAAATTAATTGAATGATCTTTACAGCCCACAAAAATTGCTTTGTTATTTTTTGCTTTAATAATAGCTTGCACTTCTCCATGTATACTACTCATAACAGCTGCATTATCATAACCTTTGGGAGCGACAATTCATAACATCTATACCATCATTTTCAAGATTTTTACACTGAAAAAAACATGTCCTATTTCCAATCGAAATGCAGTTGTCTCAACCTCACCGTGCGGGCAGATATGGCGAATCGAAATACGAGATTGATTCAACAACCGTACAATGATAAGCCGATGCAGTTGAGACAATCACATGAAATATTTATGTGAAAATAAAATATAGTTCAATTAATCTCAAATACTTAAATTTTAAAATGAAAAATTCATGATATAAGGCCAAAGAAATATGTTTTCATGGAAATAGTTATTAACTTTATTCAACTACTGTTATATTGGATAGCACTTTATATTTTAATTACACCTCATTCTGTTATCAGGAAAACGTTACTGAGTACTGAGTAGTTGTCCCAATCACAGTGAAATTGTTTGTAAATATCTTTTCTTTGCATGAATATAATAAACTGCCATCTTCGAGATGAGGTTATCATTACTTCAATTTTTTTTTCATTGTAAGAATTTCATCGCTTAAATCAGCGGCTTTTTTCCACGTAAAGGAAAAAATCCAAGGAATACTTCCTTGATTTCCACTTTACTACCATCAATTTTCACATAACGAATCACTTCTGACATTTGATCAATATGTGAAATGTCAGGTGTGCTATCAAACATAATTCCAAAATATTTAACCGATTTAATTTCGTTGACAAGCTTAAACTTTACGTGGATCGCTAAAACATTTATGAACTCATTTTGTATATCTGGTGACAAATATGATACTTTTGGTGATTTACCATGCTCCAAATTCAAAATGTGTTCTTTTAACACTACATCATACATTGACAATAGTTTGGTTAGTTCTAAGAAATTGCCTTTATTTGAAGAACTTTGTCCTTCATCATGTCCATGAAATGCTGGGTTTTGTTTAGATAAAAACAAAGTTATATCCAATAATCTTGATAAAAGATGTTTCTACTTCTGTTTTTTATTATATATTAATTGCAAGGCTGCGTCTCGTATCGTTTTATGAATTTTTAACCTCATTTCCAAAGTTTTCCACTTTTCAAAATTCTCCAGATGTTCATTTGAAGTTTCATGCTCGGCCACTTTGGGATTTAGTTTCCACCGCTTCTGATATCCAGTAGTAAATGTTGATTTTGTATTATTATTATTGGTGACAGCAAATACACGACAACAGAAGCAATACAGGACGCAAGTTATTATTTACAGGAGAATAAACAATCCATGGCCGTAGAATTTTTTCACCATTATTCATCATTTTATAAAACCATTCTTTAGAAAGATGGCGAACATCACCTTTTATGTCTAACCCGTGTCTAGATACAGTAACAAACGACCCTTCTCTATTTTGAAAATGTTCACTTTCTTTTTTTATGATTTCAATGCGAACATTACAAGAGACGAGTATATTCCAATGTGATACATCTCTTAAGTCCTGAAGTGATTCACCCATGCAAATACTGTCTTCGATAGTAGAAGCATTAGCGGCATTATCACTGTCATTTTCATTATTCCTTTCTAATTCGTCATCATAGGTTATCATTATTAATTCTGTATTGTTGCTGTTACTTTCCGAAGATGAGCCAATATTCTCTGACACATTCGTTGCGTCAACGTGATACTCAGTTTCTTTTGATGAACCTAGGATATCATCGGTTTTTGTAACATATTTATAGATTTGGTCTTTCTCTGCTGGAACCAACCTTTTCTTTTAAATTCTTCCTTTCTCCTTAAAGGAGATGAACTCCTCGTGGCATATTTATTTTTTGGGATATTTGCTAAACGAAATCTAAAAAAATATTTTTAACTATAGTATAGGTATCAGCAAAGCATTAATTCTAAATATATTTGTAGGATACATAATAGGTACATAGTTCATAATAAGTACACTGTGTTAACGACTAAATACACCGCCAAGAAAATTAATTTATTTAAATTTCCTTGTAACAACTTATATTAAATAATATTTGATAAAATGGAATTTACAAATCATAGCCTAATATTATAAGGAACTATTTAAAAAAATATATAAGTATGAAATCCTAAAAGATATTTTATATTAAGAATTGAAACCAAAATTAAATATCCAATTAGAATCATGCTCAATAATTTACAAAATTGAATGTGATTTTTGTGAAAAATTTTACATCGGGAAAACCGGAAAATGTTTTAAAGACTGATTTAAGGAATACCTTCCTAAGAAGAAAAATAAAAAAAATTTAAAGTTTATTTTTGCAAACCATTTACATAGTTAATAACAATAGCTACACCACTTTTAAAAAAAAATTGAAGGCTTTACATTTATGTAGCCAAGGATCTTTAAAAGAATCACTTGATGAGTTTGAAATTTCCAAGGGATTTAAAACCCAACAAAATGTAATTTTAAATGATAAACTTTCATTTAATTCAAATATATAAATATATAAAACGAGTATGAGTATGTATCAACCTACAAAAATTTGCAAAACTGCAGTAATTGCATAACTGCCATTTTATTCCACAGTAATTATTTTTGTGTCCATTGAAAAACGATCTATTTCAATTTATTCTTTGAGTTTCAAGATAAAAGAAAAAAATTATTTTGAGATCATTTACAAACACGGTAATTTGATTGTTTGTTAGTTTCCTTAGGTGTTTGCAATTAATTTGTTTGAAATGTAAAACATATATTAGGTAGATTAGGTTAAGCGGATATTTTAGAAATAATTTTGGAATAGAGACATTGTAACTCAAGGGTGCCACCCTATCGACAAAGGGTGCCACATTATCGACGTAAACCACTTTTCCTATACATTATCCAGCATATGTGTTTTCAGACCTGGTCATTAAATAATCATGCTTGCATACTAAATAATATATCGTAAAAAACGGTCAATATGGTATCTATAGGAATATTCAAAGCTATTGAGTAATTGTGGTGATGGGATTCAATGCTCAACATGTTGATTCGATTAATATTGTTAAAATTTTATTTCACGTAATAACTCAAAAATTTTAAAAAGTAGAATAGATTCTTTTTGAACCAATAACACATTTATAGGACACATTTATAAGTTATCACAATTTACAAATTAAATGGATAACCTGGTTAAAATGGTTTCTAAGTGATTTATCGTTGAAAACATGTGATGGTTTGTTTAAGTTTTTTACGTTCGGGTGTCACCCCAAAACGGTTTCGAAGTGATTTATCGTTGAAAACATGTGATGGTTTGTTTAATTTTTTTACGTTCGGGTGTCACCCCAAAACGGTTTCGAAGTGATTTATCGTTGAAAACATTGTGATGGTTTGTTTAAGTTGTTTACGTTCGGGTGTCACCCCAAAACGGTTTCGAAGTGATTTATCGTTGAAAACATTGTGATGGTTTGTTTAAGTTTTTTACGTTCGGGTGTCACCCCAAAACGGTTTCGAAGTGATTTATCATTGAAAACATTGTGATGGTTTGTTTAAGTTGTTTACGTTCGAGTGTCACCCCAAAACGGTTTCGAAGTGATTTATCGTTGAAAACATTGTGATGGTTTGTTTAAGTTTTTTACGTTCGGGTGTCACCCCAAAACGGTTTCGAAGTGATTTATTATTGAAAACATTGTGGTGGTTTGTTTAAGTTGTTTACGTTTGGGTGTCACCCCAAAACGGTTTCGAAGTGATTTATCATTGAAAACATTGTGATGGTTTGTTTAAGTTTTTTACGTTCGGGTGTCACCCCAAAACGGTTTCGAAGTGATTTATCATTGAAAACATTGTGATGGTTTGTTTAAGTTGTTTACGTTCGAGTGTCACCCCAAAACGGTTTCGAAGTGATATATCGTTGAAAACATTGTGATGATTTGTTTAAGTTTTTTACGTTCGGGTGTCACCCCAAAACGGTTTCGAAGTGATTTATTATTGAAAACATTGTGATGGTTTGTTTAAGTTGTTTACGTTCGGGTGTCACCCCAAAACGGTTTCGAAGTGATTTATCGTTGAAAACATTGTGATGGTTTGTTTAAGTTTTTTACGTTCGGGTGTCACCCCAAAACGGGTGACACCCGGGGCGGACCGCCCCCCCCGCCCCCCCCTAGCTACGCCTCTGCCACGATATGGCCTTTACCCTTAAAAAAATCTCTTATAAGAAAAACTTATATGACCATGATTTTTGTTCTAACAATTCAGAAAAGAAAATTTTATAATTTTATATAAATATAGTAAAGAATAACAATAAAAAAAACCTACTTTATTGATAATTGTTTTGATAATCCAGCTAAATTCTAACGACGTCAGAGACTTTCGTCCTTGTATGTCTCTTGAATTTATGTCCTTCACAAGTCCGCTTGTGTGAAACGCTAATTAATTTTTCCTGTTTTATTTTGGTTTTATTGTAAATAGATCAACCATGTTAAAGTTTGAGTTGATCTTTCCAGATAATAAATATATTCCTTCTTTTGCTAATATGTATGTATATTTATAATAGACCCCATAGATAAATTTTGAAGGACGCAGCAAATAATCATCGTAATTCGTATTATAGAAACAACAATTTTTTTTCTGTTCTTTTATCTCTACATTAATTTTATTAAAACAATCAAAAAGAACAATGTCCTTCAACATTAACCACAAATTGTACATATAATCTTTACGTTTAATTGATCTAATTTTTTTCTTTACTATATTTATTTTTTTTTTACTACTTGCATGAAAAATTTCAATTATTTACTCAAAAACCCAAGACAAAAGTTATTTTTTATTCGCCTACATATTAAAGTGTTACTTTATTACTGTGATTTGCGGCTTTAAAGTATCACTTTTCAACTATTTATTTTGTTGTCATAGCTACGTCCAAAAAAGTAAAAAGCATTTGTATTTGTTTAAATTCTATGAAAAATAAAAATTTTTATCAAAGCAATCCTTAAATTCAAAATTTCATTATCCAATTAAAATAGTTGTTATCATTTGTTGTCATAGGTACACAATAATTTGGAAAAAAAAATAAATATTTTGTCAAAGGTTACTTGTTCCACATATTTTTATTTAAAAATTTATGAAAATTTATAGTTTTAATTTAGAATAAACAAATTTTTTTTAAATATTTTGCTTGCGGCGAATAAAAAATAGTATATGATGTACGGACGTAAGCTATTTTGGACTTAATGTGGGTGCAAATCTCCGTCCAAAATCTTTAGCTTTACGTCCTAGCATCATAATGTACTATTTCTCCGCTATGGTTACTAATAATTATTCCCCACACCTAATAATAAGTATTTTAGCACCTTCGTAAATAATGAAACTATAATTTTTGTTCGTTTGTTAACTGAGTTCATCTTTGAATTTTTTTAGTTTCTTCCTAAAATAATAATAATAAATTATAAAAAAAATAAGCGTTTTGAATTTATTTTAATAATAATAAATAATGAATGAATGCAAAAACTTCTTTGCAACTATAGGTTAGTTTATTTGAAATTTTAATTCGTGTTAAACAGAATTTTGTTGAAATTTAGCTTAGTTGTGAGTTGTAGACTAAAAAAATTCTAAATTTGGCTCAACAATATTGAATAGATTTTCAATTTCATGTCAAAATTAAATATAAGCTATATTTTTTAATGCAAAGCATATGTGATTTTTATATAATTTTAAGAAAATTCATTGAAAATAAATTTCTAACTAAGCAATCCTGAATAATAAATATCCAATACGCAATCCAATGATATGATAAAAAATGTTTCACCAAATCAAAATTTTTATTTATTCACCATTTGCTTATTAATCGACATTTTATTTTGTGATTAATTAAGAGTTTTAGTGCATTTTTTATATCAAGTAGTAAAAAAAATAGTATATAAACCTCGGTGAAGAAAATTTTCTCCATTTCGGTGCTTAATATCCACCTCATCGTAGAAAATTTACTTTATCACCTCGGTATATAATGTACTATTATATACATATTTTTATTGTTTGTTATCATTTCAAATGAAATCAGGAAATTTTATTTTTAATCAGAATTTATCACTATATATGATTCTATTTAAATTGAATTTTTCAAATGGTTTCATTTGGTTTTCACACAACCAAAAATTAATCACAATAACGACCGATAAAACAAAATATATAAAACAAAATATATTTTATTCCTAATCGACTCGATACACATTTTTGTTTTATTTGTATGTTTTTTTTTTTCTATTTTCATCTAACAAGCAAATCGAAAACGTTTATAATCTACATCGCGAACTAACACATTAAAGTTAGAGTTTATTTCTTATCACGATTTTAGATCCGCTAGATTTTAATGCGCGACTCCATCCATCATATAAAATCATGAACTCGAATTTAATCTTTAATTAATTTTTGATTTGAGATATAATCACAACTAACTCACAAAAAATATTATTTTATTCAATTTCAATTTAATATCAAAAAACCGACTGAACGAAAACTAAGCAATATCTAGTATTAATAATATTTTAGTCTTAGGAGTAAACAAGACAAAAAAGTTGATTCAATGCAAGGCCGTCTCTTTCTTTCGTTATAATATCAAAATGAAAAACTAGTTTTTTGTTGAGGTTTTGTAACATTCCTATAGAAAAACAATTGCAAGAGAAAAGATCTAATATTCCTGTTTCATTTTTTCTCATTTTAAATGTGTAACAGACAAAAAAAATTTACAAAGAAAAATCATGTGATTACGTTTAATATTATATTTTTAAATTGCAATGGCGTCGTCATTTCATTTTTTTTTTTTTACGTTTGATAACAAATTTTTAAAATTGCAGTGTGCCTCATCCGATTCAATATATGTACGTTGTGATTTGTCGAATTGAAATTATGATATGTCACAACATATAGGTTGGTAGTTCAAGGATGGGATGTATAGGATGAATCAACTAAGACCTAATCCCTGCTAATAATGCACCCGGTAATAATGCACCCCTTCCTTATACCAGACATATGTACTTCCATATAATATAAAATTAAAATACAGTAAAATTAGATAAAACTTATGATTTAACAACTTTTTTTTAAATTCAATTAAATTATATATCATTTTTATTAGATATTAATTATTACAAGTACATTTATTGCAGTTTAAACTCTTTGTTTTTTTTTAATTTTGATTATTTTTCAACCGCATTTTCAAGCCCATATACATTTGTTTTTTTTTCTTTACTTGATTATTCAATATTAAATGTTTTGTTTAGTTATATATAATTGTACTAAATTTGTATAAAACCTCACCAACATGAAATTTGATTTTATCTGTGTGTTGGTTTGGAAATGAATAAATAAATAAATGGGGTGGGGTA
Organism: Diogma glabrata; assembly: GCA_963693315.1. NCBI lineage: Eukaryota > Metazoa > Arthropoda > Insecta > Diptera > Cylindrotomidae > Diogma > Diogma glabrata. The sequence continues at coordinate 42,666 of CAVNZG010000907.1, forward strand.
AGTGGGGTGTAAAATTTCAAAACCCATTTTTTAGAAATACTGAAGCGAAGCTCTTTCATATCATATCTCATATAAGTATTATTAAGAACTCGTTAATAAATGTGTTTTCTCAAAGACCTCACATCGTAGACCAGTAAAACAAATGAAAACAACTTGTGTCAATAGGTTAGTTGTATACGCTTCTCAAATTTCAGGTCCGTAGGGTTTATATTTTATAATTCATGAGATAATTCGTATAATAGGAAAGCCACTATTAGTGTTCATTATAAAAAACAGAACCCTAAAACTATGCCGCAATCGACTTTTATATTACAAATATAGATACCTACGGTATCTATTTATTCAAGGGCTACTTTAAACATACTTGATTGAACGGATTAAAACGCGGACTCTATCCCAACAAAATATCTCTAATGAACAAAGATAATTTATTTATGACGTTTCATTATGACTTTTATAACAAACAAAAATAATTTATTAATCTAACATGCAAATAAAACTAACAATTAAAAAGATTATAAATAACATACATTTCTTTATTTTTGTTGAGCACTAGATATCTTATATAAAAATTATGGCAAATTTATGAAAAAACACTAATTTTTGATACTATGTGAATTTATTGATTTACCTATCGATTTCAACAGCTATGCTGTCATTCTCAAGGTACTTTCTAAACTGGTTTAGAAAATACCTTGAGCATGACAGCATAGCTGTTGAAATCGATAGGTAAATCAATAAATTCAAATAGTATCAAAAATTAGTGTTTTTCCATAAGCTCGCCATAATTTTTTATTATAAATAACAATAATGTTGATTGGAGTTGGTAACAAATTGCTTTTCAAAAATCATTTCTTCAGGAAAATTTAGAGCGTCATCCTTATGGACGCTTCGTAAAATGCCATCCATATTCAATTTTAATCTTTGGCGTGATTAACAGTAAACAAAATCAAAAGTTGAACCAGCATGACGAGCACACATATAATATTCATGTCAAATACAATTTATTTCTTAGCATATAGCCTTCCAAACTATAGCTTGATGCCCCATTAAAAATTGTACATATATGTTTTGCATTGAAATAAATCTATCTCGGTAAATACTGACGACGAGCCAAACTTATGTTTGCTTAACTTACATATAAAACTAAATACAGTACTTCCCCATCTAATGGACTTGGCACTTTGACGCAGTGATGGGGCTCAGTAGACTCCGTGATCTTAGGAGCTACAACGGTAGGGTCACCCATGCCGTTAGGTCCTCGGTGAGAATCGAAGCCAAGATCAAGTCCAAAACCCAAAGCTAAGGTGAGACACGTACGCCGAAAGCTTAGCATGGTCAAGGGGGTGCTTGATTATTAGTACGGAACTCTGGATACCGGGCGCCCTCCAGTTTCAATAGCCTTACCACAGCACAGGGCTCTGTTGTGGCTGACCAATGTACCTCCCTACTTTCTCCATAAATATTGTATGGAAAACTATAAAGTTTTAGATGAGAGCGATGCTTCTCCAAACGCATCACATAAACCAACAACAAAACTGTGCACCATGTCCTACTCTAGGATCATGCCTGATTTATCAGCTTATTCTAAACCAGACAGCACACATGCCATGTCTGACTCTAGGATCATGCCTGATTTATCAGCTTATCCTAATTCGGATAGTACACACACCATGTCTGACTCTATGGTAATGTCTGATTCACCAGCTTACTCTAACTCAGACAGAAGACCTGTACGATATAGACAAAAATCTCTAGTACCTAAATTAAGTTGCGTTCAGATTAATCTGCACAGATCAGAAATGGCCTCAGTTAATTTGAACCGGTTAATTGAACAGGATGCTCACGATCTTGCATTTATACAGGAGCCGTGGGCAGACAGCAAAAGAATAAAAGGTCTATCGTCAAACAAAAATACAAAACTGATCTATTTCTCAGATGTGGAAAGACCGCGAACCGCGATTCTCTTCAACAAACATCTGAAAATATTTCCGTTGAATGAATTTATCTGTAGAGATCTTACAACGGTCCAGATAGAAATTCATCTTCCTCAAGGTGGATTTCGTAAATTCATTTTAGCTTCTGCATACTTCCCGGGGGATGAGGACGAGACACCACCAGAAGTGGTAGAGAAACTCATCAAGTATTGCAACAATAACCACTATAACCTCATAATAGCGTGTGATGCTAACGCTCATCACACCGTGTGGGGAAGTAGCAACATTAACACAAAAGGCGAGCGTCTGCTTCAATTTTTGTATACAAACAATATGTTTATTGCAAACAAAGGTAGTGAGCCTACCTTTAGAAACGCAATCAGAGGCGAGGTCCTTGACCTTACTTTAACTAACATAAACGCTACTAACCATATTAAGAACTGGCATGTTTCGAAGGAAGCTTCTATGTCTGATCATGCTTATATATGTTTCAACATAGAACACTACCCGAAGAGCATCCAGTACTTTAGAAACCCAAGAAAAACCAACTGGGAACTTTACACAACATATCTTTATGATAATGTAAATAGTTGCAGCAGTATCAACTCTACATTTGAGCTTGACTCTGCAGCAAATAATTTACAAGAAATTATCACTGAAGCATACAACCTTAATACTCCAATAACTCAATCCAAAAGATGCAGAGATGTACCTTGGTGGAATGGTAACTTGGAGAGGAAAAGGAATAAAGTTCGCAAGCTCTTTAACAGAGCAAAAACAACAAATAATTGGACAGAGTACCGAGTAGCTCTAACCAATTATAATAAAGAACTCAGACAATCAAAAAGAAATAGCTGGAAAGAGCTCTGCAATACGATAGATAATCTGCCTGCTGCAGCTCGACTCCAAAAATTGATGTCGTCTGATCACACAAACCCTCTAGGCTCAATCTGCAAACCAAGTGGTACGTATACCACCAGCTGTATTGAGACACTAGATACTTTACTTCAAACCCACTTTCCGGGCTCAATAAAATGGAGCACGGAAGATAATGCCAACGAAGACGTACGTCTTCTAGATCCTGCAACTAAAAGTAATGCAGATCATTTAACCAACACAATTTTCACCCCCAACAAAGCGAGATGGGCTATAGAATCCTTCGGTCCGTATAAATCTCCAGGAGGTGATAGAATTTTTACGGTATTTCTGCAAAAGGGTCTAACAATCATTCTTCCATACCTCATGCGTTTGTTCAAAGCAAGCTTTCGCCTTGCTTACATTCCTCAGATATGGCGAGAAACCAGAGTTGTTTTTATACCTAAGCCAGGAAAAAAACCAAATGAAGCCAAATCATACAGACCCATAAGTCTTACATCTTTTCTATTAAAAACAATGGAAAAGATGTTGGATTATCACATCCGTCATGTATGTCTGAAACAAAACCCTCTCAACTCTAGCCAGCACGCCTATCAGACTGGGAAATCTACTGAAACGGCGTTGCACAAAATGGTGAAAGAAATTGAGAGCACCCTAAACTATAAGGAGGCACTTGTTTGTACATTTATGGACATACAAGGAGCCTTTGACAATGTCCACTTCAATGCTATCATTGAAATGGCCACAAAGAAAAATATAAACCCGCTTATCATTGCGTGGATTATCAAGATGCTACAGAGTCGGAAGATAACGGCTACACTAGGTGATTATTCAGTGACTGTTACTGCATCTAGAGGCTGCCCGCAAGGGGGCGTGCTCTCTCCGCTGCTTTGGCTAATGGTGGCTGATGATCTCCTCACAAAGCTAAATGATTCCGGCTTCAACACTGTAGGCTATGCCGACGACTTGGCAGTCATGGTTAGAGGTAAACATGACTCCATTGTCGCTGGTCGAACCCAGACAGCTCTTAATATTGTATCAAAGTGGTGCAACAGATTAGGACTGTCGATCAACCCACAAAAAACAAGCATTGTCGTTTTCACAAACAGGAGAAACTTCAATTTCGTTTCTCCTGTTCTAAACGGCGATCCAATACAAACATCAAAAGAGGTTAGATATTTAGGTGTGATCCTGGATAGCAAACTAACTTGGAACCCACACCTGAAATATATCTCTGATAAGGCAAACAAAGTTTTCTTCACATGCAGAAACCTGTTTGGGAAAACATGGGGTCTTAGCCCAAAAATGATACTTTGGTTGCACCAAAGTATTATAAAACCAATTCTAACATATGCAGCTTTAGTTTGATGGCCTAAAACGCGCCAAATAACTGCTCAAAATATGTTTACAAAAATACAAAGGCTTGTGTGTCTTAGTGCCACAGGTGCTTTTAAAACCACGCCAACGTCAGCAATGGAGATTCTTCTAAAGCTTTCTCCATTGCACCTACATGTTAAATCTGTAGCGGTGTTGAGCGTTCATAGACTGCAGCTCACAGAAGGGTTTAAGCCGGGTAATCTAACTGGACACCTTAAAATCCTTTCTGAATTACAAGCTGAACTGCATACATACCATATTTCGGATTGTATGCCAAAAACAATAGATTTAGATAGGCACTTTGATGTCAAGATATTGGCCAGAGATATTATTAAAAACTACATACGGTCACTGCCACATAACGCCAGCATCTGGTACACAGATGGTTCTCGAACCAACATGGGCACGGGAGCAGGAGTGTTTGGTCCTAGAACAAAACAAACGGTTGCTTTAGGCACCACAACAACCATATTTCAAGCCGAAATTTTTGCCATTAGCAGTTGCGCTTTGCTATGCGCTGAAAGAAAATACCAAAATATTGAAATATATATTATCTCTGACAGCCAAGCAGCACTCTTGGCACTAAAATCTACGCGTTTTGATTCAAAACTGGTATGGGAATGCTACCAAAATCTATTAAAAATCTCATGCAATAACACAGTAACACTTGTGTGGGCACCTAGTCACACAGGAATACAAGGAAATGCTATCGCTGACGCTTTAGCAAAGCAAGGTGCCAATAAAAAATTTGTTGGACCGGAACCATGCTTTGGAATGGCCAAGAGTTCGCTCAAAAGCACAATCCAAACAATGGAACAAGAACAAAATGCTAAATTATGGAAAAGCAGAGAGGGACTAGTACACTCCAAGAAGTTTCTAGGTAACCTCCCTGTTTCACCCTTAAAAACAATCGACTTAAACAAAGAGTCTCTAAGAATTTTAACGTGATGCGTTACTGGACATGGTCCTTTAAACCACCATCTTAACAAAATAGGCCTTGTTGTTTCCGACAGGTGCAGATTCTGCTACTCGGATGCGGAAACGATGGAACACGTCATCTGCAGCTGTCCTGAACTCTCTGGGCACAGATACAACCAACTTGGTCATAGAAGACTAACACTTCCATTACCACAAAACGTCACTCCAATTGAGCTAATTAATTTTATTAAAAGTCTCAACTTGGATGACAGAATACAACCAGTAACGGCACAGACGACGACTGACTAATAAAAAAATCAGGGTAAGCACAATAGACCTTCAGGTCGCAGTGCTACTTGAACTGTAAGTCTCAAGGCCCTCCAATAAAAAAAAAAAAAAAAAAAAAAATACAGTACTTATATGAAACATTTCATTCGTTCCCCTGCGAAAAATATTGAATCAGTTATTTTTACCTTGTTATTACATTTTCGGCCATCCTACTCATTTGTATCCGTTGTATTATTTTTTTTCAGCCACTATTGGATTAATTTGATTTGTCACTCTCTAACAGCAACAGCTAAAACTTTTTCCCTTTTTTTTATTCAATAAGGAAACACAAAAACTTTGCTGATTTCAATAATTTAATTTTAATTTAATTTAATAATTTTTCTTTATAAACAAAGTTGACAAAACACATAATATAAAAACAAAACACTAGTGGCACTATACTACAGACAACTTTGTCTATTTAATTTTAATTTACAACTCAAAAATTTTAAGAACATTTCTTCTTTATATATTTTAAAAAATTAAATAAACATGAGGGATTAGGAGAGTTGATTGCACATATCTTTAACTCGTCGTGCATATGATTGCATACACAACAAGGAAACCAGTTAATAACAGATTGTCTCATTTTTTTTCCAAAACATTAAAACATTCTTCTTGCCTTTCCATCAATCTATAAAACATAAACAAAAGTAAGAACCACCCGTTTATCAATTAAAAATACAAGCAAAATGAACTGGAAATGTTCATGTTTTGCAACTGCTGTTGCTGTTTCATTTTTATATAAACAGGGAAAATAAACAAAATTCGAATCGTTGTAAATAGAATACAAATATATAATCAATAACTATTATAACTTTGATGCTTAGAGTGGCTCAAAGAAAAAATCAGGTGTACCGATGATTAGTGATAGAAATGTTAATGAAAAAATGTATTATGGACAAAAAATGGAAACGTGTGATGGTTGAGTAGGAATTTAGTCTTGACTGTTAGTGAGCCGGGGCCGTTAGCTACAAAGATCTAATTTCTTGTCAACCCACCTAAATAAATGCTACCTGTTAAATATCACGTAATTAGGCGGGCATAACAACTACTAGTCAATTTTAAATTACCATACAGTTGGATGCGTAAAAGGGACTAAGATATTAAGTGGATCAAAATCTCTTATGAATATCATAATAATATTCAAAATTCTTAGTTTCACTCAAATTTTAAAAGTTTTGCAAATTATTCGTCACTCATTTTAATTAACATCGCATCAAAAAATCTAAATTTTTCAATCATTTTTCCAGTGTTTCGAACCTAGAAACATTTGGGTGCAGGTTCAGGCTCGGATTCAATACATTAAAGTTTAGTGGGTTCGAGTTCGGTTCGGGTTTGGGTTCGGGTTTAAATTTGTTACAAAAAAAACAATTTTTTCAAATTTTTTTTATGAATTCATTATTTTTTTATTGAGAATATTTTAGATCAATTAAACTCAAGTAAGTAAAGTAGTAATTGGAATTTTTTCTATTCAAAGGTATGGGTTGAAGTTTCTCAGAAAAAACTCCAATTCACATTTTTCGTGTTTCGGATGAATTCGAATATTCCGGGCTGGAATCCTTGGGCAGACACGCTATCGATTAAGCCGTTGTGGCGATGACAATTTCGAAGTTGAAACTTCTTCATCACTTATTTATTTTTGCTTAAGTTGAATTTTTCCACTGTCATTAGACTCCATATTATGGAAATGTTTTTACTTTATATGGGATTTTTTGCATTAAATTTCTAGACAATACTTTGTGTGAATTCATAGAATGGGGAACATTTCTATTCTAATTAACATCACAAGTCACGATTGTATAGTCATTATTAATTGTTTCCAATCAATGTGAAATCAATGGCTGACACTTGGTCAATTTGTAGTCCTATATGTATTAATATTAGACTACATTAAGGGAATTTAAATTTATTGAGAATTTTTTACATCAATTAAACTCAAGTAAGTAAAGAAGTAATTGGAATTTTTTTAATTCAAAGGTATGGTTTGAAGTTTCTCAAAAAAAAACTCCACTTCACATTATTCGTCTTTCGGATGAATTCGAACCTTCCTCGTCAGTGCCCTGCTCAAATCCTTGGACAGACACGCTATCGATTACGCCGTTGAGGCGATGACAATTTCGAATTTGAAACTTCTTCATCACTTATTTATTTTTGCTTAAGTTGAATTTTTTCCACTGTCATTAGACTCCTTATTATGGAAATGTTTTTACATTGTATAGGATTTTTTTATTTTTATTTTTATTTTATTGTTATTTTTTCATTTTTATTTTTTTATTTTACATTACATACCGTATTTATTCAATATGTAAAATTGTGAAATGCTGATAATTATTCAATTTCTTTCAAGTAGTTTTTATAAAAAAAACTAATTCAGCTTCTTTTTGAAAACAGAAGCTGAATACCGTATTTATGTTACACACATATTTATTTAGGAAAAAAAATTGATTTAATTCTCACTATTCACTATTCTCTACTGAAACAAATAATAACCAACATAATCTTGTTTGAAACACAAAAAATTCTGCGAAATATGAAATTTGTTACGCAAACTTCTGAAAATCCCTAAATTAAAAATAAATCTGAACCGCGTTTTTGATTGGGTTCGGGTTCGGGTTCACATAATTTAGAAAAAATCTTGCTCCGGAGCGGGTTCAGGGTTCGGGTTCGAAACCCTGCATTTTTCTCATAAACTTCATTACGACAAATCTACCAACTTCAATTAATTATAATCATAAAAATCGTTTCTTTAAATAAAATCCAGGAAAAAATATAATAATTAGTTAAAAACAAAAACTAATTAATAACGAAAACACACTACTCATTCGTTGTATATCGTTTAATTTAACGTCAAACTTTCATTTTCTGCATTAAAGTTCCAGCAACTTCTGTTATACGTAAAAAAACAATATGGAAAATTTATATGATTTTTTGTTTGTGCTTTTTCACAGTCTGAGAAATTTAAAAGTCGTTGACATCAAAGTTTTATTATATTTTGTTTTATTTTTGGGTAGTTTCTAGTAAAGTAATTATACGATTGTTTCTTATAAATAAAATGCAGAAAGAAACTTTTTTGTTGCTTTAAAATGTTGGAAACATAAATTTTTTATTTTCTCTACACAATTAATATGAATGTACATATTGATTTTAAACTAAACCAACCAAACCCATCATTATCCGACTAATTTGGTTATTTATTATTCATTAAAAAAATCAATTTTTAATTTATGTAATTTTAATTTTTTTTGTGTTTAATTTAAATAGAAAATAATCTAATCTACTTCGTGACTTTAACTACTTTTCTACTATTAAACTTTTCATGTTAATAATTTTTTATTTCTTTAAATTTTATATGTAGCAATAAAAAAACTAATTTTGTGTTGAATAAATTATTTTCACTGAATTTGTTTTTATTATGTTTCGCTTAGGCGACGGATTACAATTACTACTAAAATTCTGTGCGGTCGATTGAAGACGTTTACTTCCTTACCAATCAATATATCAATTAAAAAATTTCCATAAATTAACCATAATTATATTTAAAACAAATAAAACAATTGGATGTTAATAAACCAAAAATGTAAATGAAACAATATACACTTGGTAGAGCGTAAAAATACCGAAACGTAATAACTTAACAATAACATAATAATGTTGTAATAATAATTTAAATAATAGAACTATTAATTTTTTTGGTTTGTTGTTTGTTATTTTGGTTTGTATAACTAAATATTTGTAACACTAAATAAATGGTTATTAAGAGTATTTTGACTGTTGTGGCTGTTAAAGTAATTGATATTTGTTGCAAGAAAGTGTATAATAAAAGGTAAAAAGTAACGGTTTTCTATTGAGTATATACCACAGTAGAGTATAAATTACAATTCGTTATGCTTAACATATTAAAATATATAAATATAAGAGTTAGAATATTATTGTTTGATTTTTTGAAGTTAAGACTGCGTCCTAATTGCTGCTAAATAATTGTACGTATAACGTGTTAATAAATAAATTTAGTGATCTTTTATTTGACTAAATCAACATTCTGTTTGTAATTAATTGTGATATATGTACATACTTTAATCAATATTTAATATTTATACCACATTGATTTGAATTGAAATAGAACCGTCTGAGCATTTAATCAAAAAAATTGAGTATAACAATTAGTAACTAGTATTTAGCTCTAAGAAATGGGTTTGAAGTATAATGCAGATATTACATAAATATAGGTGTTTCTTGCCTTTTCTGCGATTTAAGCAATATTTGTTGTTTATGAAAAATTCTGGCTAGTTTTGATGCAACTCTTAGAGCTTAGAACAACAGACTGAAATGGCACCGAAAACACTCTCGATCTGAATACAAAAGAATAATGGAAGAAATCTATGCCCTATAATATTTAGGTTTGGATTTTAGAACAATACTAACAGCCAGATAGAGTTGACACTCATCTCCATAAATATTTTTTCGGCCATTCTCCCACCCCTGATCTACAAAAATAAAGTTTGGAATACCAACCGAACGATAAAGGACTTATCCTTATCCTGGCATTTTACAATAATGTTGGAAGATTTTATAAAATAGAAAGTCTAGGCACTCTCCAATAACATCATCAATAGTAGGTACAAAACTTCTGGCGTTTAACAATAGAAACATTATATAGGTTAACACTTGTTAGCATTGGTAATAACATCTTCACATTTCAACTAAATCAAGAGCAAGAGGACTGTTAATAGCCATTAGGTATAATTCAAAAAACTGAAAGTGTCGGGAATATTCTTGGACTTGTTTTCATCTAATAGTTTAATATCATTGTGTTAATACCATATTTACTATTAGACGCAACGCAAGGTATCAACAGGTTTGTCGTTCATCGAAAGGATCATTCTTCATTGATAGTGCTAAAAAGCTATCCAAGTTTTGAGCTTCTTAGTGATGGCTCCAATACAATTGCATTGGCAGTTTATCATCAAATAAATGTAATATTAACTATTTTAACGTATACTGTCAAATGTTACGGTCAAAATTAGTTACAACATATACAACATATGAAATTCTCCAAGACGATTGACAGTAATGAAAGGCTTGCCAAACTTTTTGTCTCGTTTGGTTTTACATTCGGTCATAGAACAAAGTGCCTTCTGGTTCCAAATAATCCACATTTTACTGCAATTTTTTCTATGATAGTACATATATATATTATCGATATTTACTTTAAATTATAAAATAAGTTTTTGACAACATCTCATTAAAAATTCATACTCTCTTTTTTCATGTTTGCTTTGTTTAAGAAACTTTGTAAAATTATTGAAAAACCATAGCAACTACAATTTGTTATTCTTTTTACACTGTAGTTGAAAAAGAACCCATTTTCACAAGAAATTAAGCGGGATGAAAATAGAATTTTTATATGCTATCATAGGAAAAAACATTTTTCGTTCGTAAACATGTCTAGCTCGACGCTAGTGCGACTCGTGATCAAACGCTTACTTGCGAAAAAACAATGTTTTCATCTCTTATAGGAAAATATACTATTATCCACGACAACTGAAGATTAAATAATATATGCTTTCCATGTGTGTGTCTTCCATTGTAATTTTATACGTTCTCTAACTTGTGTATAGAATGTGACGCAATCGTTACATTCTACTACAGTTCTATAGTTTATTTGTTGGTATAGTATTATCAAAAGGTTGAAACGAGAACAATACATATATAAAATATAAAATAATAAATTAAAGTTTCGTTTTTCTATGCTACCTATGATTTACATATTTCAATATGGTGATAAAAACATTAGCAGGCAAACTTGAAATTAATCGAAATATTTTGCAGTCGTGGATAAAATAGCATCTTGTATTCGCATAGGATGATGGCAATTCTTCACTCGGATGATTCCCTCCACTCGCTACGCTCGTTTTGGGAAACTTCATCCTCGTAAAGAATTGCCATCATTCTCAACTCATAGAAGAATCTACTATGTTTGTTCTAATTTTATGATTATTATCCGGGCGATTATTTTACGGGCGGCAAAGTAGAAAAATACACTAATGTTTTATATAGAAACGTGCTTTTGTTTTACGGGCGCTAAGTTCAAGTTTCAGTCACGATAACTAGGATGTAAAATGTGTTTTACGATTCGTTTATGAGTAAAATAAATTTTGTTTTGTTTTTTTTTTGTATTATTCGACCAAACATGCGCCTATGTATGTATGTATGTCTATATATGTGCGCTTAGGCGTTTAACGACATGTGCACGTTATGATTCATATCAGGCACATCATGCACATGAAATGTGTTATGCACAATTTTGTGCACGGGGATTTTGTACCATTCACAATTAATTCACATTCATGCATTCATGAAAAATTGTTAAACGGGTCAGTAAGGCTCGAGAACAAAGTACGTACAATGGAAATAATATCTTATTCAATAAAGAATCCGTTTATTTTTGGCAATGTAGATAATATCAGAATAATAAAATGTTATCTTTTTTTATAGCCATGCACAGGTTAAGCCTCGCCTGGAAACTGTAAAATTTCATTAAGCTCGATTATGGCTAGTTTTAAACATGCTCACAATTTAGTCTAACGGTTAAACTAATACAATTGGATTAATACTGTAGAAAGAATGAATAATAGTACATTATGATGCAGGATGTAAACTAAAGATTTTGGACGTACGTGGAGTTTGCAAATTGAGGCGCTTGCAGCGATTTGCACCCACATAAAGTCCAAATAGCTTACGTCCGTGCGCCATATACTATTTTTTATTCGCCGCCAGCAATAATATTTTAAAAAAATTGTTTATTCTAAATCAAAGTAATAATTTTGCCTAAATTTTGAAATGAAAATATGTTGAACAAGTAACCTTTGACAAAATATTTGTTATTTTTTTTCAAAATAATTGTATAATTATGACAACAAATAATAACAATAATTTTAATTGGATAATGAAATGTTGAATTTAAAGGTTGCTTTGATAAAAATTTCTGTTTTTTATAGAATTTAAACAAATACAAATGTTTTTACTTTTTTGGACGTAACAATGGCAACAAAATATATGGCCCACAAAGCACAGTAATAAAGTACCACTTTAATATGTAGGCGAATAAAAAGAAATTTTAGATCTTAATTTAAGCAAACAAATTATGTAGAGATCACTGATGATCCTCATCACCATACGTATCTCATTTCAAAATCCGTTGAGGTATCGATACCTTAGTTTTTATCATAAATCACGATACAAACTACAGCTGTTGTTTTTTCAAATATTCTGTTTGTATTTTCATTATGGAATAAAAATTTGTTTTACGAAAAAAAAATTTAATAATAGCTACGGAAAACTAAAAAACGCGATAAATCATTTTGTGTTTTCGTTTTAGTTTTTCTTTTGTATTATTACGTTTATTGATCGTAAATTATAAAATATTTAATTTTTTCTATGAAAATAGTTTTTACGATTATGAGCTCATTGTGTATTATTATAAATTATAGAATAAATTATTTGAAACTATTTTTCAAACAATTTTTGATATATAATAATATAACGTCTCGAAAATTTCAAAGAAGAAACCAGCTCATGACATTTGTCGTCAACTTTATTTCAATCAACGGCTTCTTAAAAATGTTCAGTACACATATCGATCTCAAAATTTTCAATATATGTAATAAAATATAAAATGCTTAGTCATCAATCCTACATCGCAATATTTATCATATTTCAATACAATGTAGAATAATAATAACAACAATGTTATACAAAACTGTAAATACATTAGTTTTGATCATACAATTATATTGTGGTTTTAAACAATTTTTTCAAATTCAACCTCAAAACTATTGTAATTTTTTTTGTATACAAAGAAGAAAAAAATTATGTAAATAATTTATATAAATATAAAAGTCTCACAACTAATATTAAACGAGATGATAAATCAGAATAGCGAAATTGAACTTATTGTTTTGTTGCTGGATAGAGATGTTGGTTGTATGGACTGTATTCGATGAAGTTATAAATAAAATTATTATTTACACAATAAAGTTTTGAATTCAATTTAAATATAGGACATATAATTTTTTTATGGTTTCAATCGTATTTAAATGTATGAAAAATATAAAATTCTTTGGAGTTAGCTTATTTATATTTATTTATTTACTTATTTATATATTTCTGTTTAATTAAAGGAAAATAATACAGTTTTTCTCCGATAGATAGCAAATATAAATTTTGCAGACTTATTTCAGTCAGCAAAGTGGCACTTTTCTTGCCTAGGCAGCAAAGCAAGTACTTTGCTGCCTAGGCAGCAAAATAATTACACTTCATAGAAATAAACAGATATTGCGATTAAAAAAAAAATTTTTTAATCGATTTTTTTTTTCATTTTTAAAATGTTGCTTTATTTTTAAAGTAATAATTATTAAATTACATACCATTGTAATTAATCGGAGAAAAAATTATATGTTCAACTCGGCAGCAAGGTAGATTGACTGCCTTGGCTGACTTCCTAGCCTCGCTCACTCGGCTATGAACTATCAGCCGCGGCAGTCAATCTACTACTTTGCTGCCTAGTTAAACAAATAACTATTATCTGTGTAATAGCTGGGGATAGCGGAAGCTATTACTTTGAAACATACATCAAGAGTGCCGGTAGAGGGTTGAAGACCCCAATCATCTTTGGGATTTCCTGGACTTGCCCATGCCCGATCCACACACACACACACACACACACACACACACACACACACACACACACACACACACACACACACACACACACACACACACACACACACACACACACACACACACACACACACACACACACACACACACACACACACACACACACACACACACACACACACACACACACACACACACACACACACACACACACACACACACACACACACACACACACACACACACACACACACACACACACACACACACACACACACACACACACACACACACACACACACACACACACACACACACACACACACACACACACACACACACACACACACACACACACACAACACGTATGTTTTGAGTTTAAATAACCATTTTCGAGATACTACCTATCTTCATTTCATACTCTCATTTCCGTATCGTTAAAGGAAGAACCATAACAACAAACACCAAAAAGAACTAAATATTATTACTTACACTTAGTAATGTAGAGGTTCCTTAGTCGGCTTGCTCCGGGCTGGTTAGCAATTGGTTCGTATAATCTTTATCACATTCGTACTAATTTTATCTCAATTTTTTTTGATCGATTCTCGTAGAAATAAAATATTTCACACCAAAATCTGTCGTTTTCACTTTTTATTGACTTTATATTTTAACAAATTTTGATAATAACTAAAACGGTGCCATTTATATGTATCTTTAGTTTAGTTCTTATTTTTATAGGCTTATCCACTAAACAATTAATTCTAGTCCATTTTATATTCACAATTCCAAATGGTAATCTTTTTCTTTTATTCTAAAATTTATCCACTTAATATTTATTAATCACTACTTCTTTAACATTAAAATAAATTTTTTTTCTTCTCCATAATAAATTTTCCATCCAATTTAACTGTTAAACATTCTTATCAAAAGTGAATGTTTTCATTACAAAACTAGACTAGTTTTAATTTTTTTTTTTAAAATTTATCCACTTTAAGTTTCCAATTAATACTTATTCAAACTTAGAACTTTTTTTTTTGGATAATTCTTTACAACTCATTTTACTATTCTTAACAGAATTTTACTAACTAACCACAAAATTAATTTAGGAGTACACAACTCATTATTTTTAATTAACAATCAAATAAGACTCTCTAACCATCAGTCTAGTTCACTCCCAACTGACTTTTTCTATTCTTCTAAGTTTATGATTTTGAGAAAAAAACGAAAAAAATGGCAAGTGTTGCAGTTTTTGATGGGAAAAAACTCATACAAATTTTACAATTTTATGGAAATAGAAAACCATTTCCGCCACTTGCAGACTGGAATAGGAACAACGAAGGTTATTTTATTCAAATATCACCGTTGAGGTAATTGTCCATGAAAACTTCATATATCATGAGAAAAATTTTGAAATAATAAAAGAAATAAGAACACGAAGGTTTTGGACTGGATTTAAGAAATGCAAGTGACGATGGTGTGAGAACGGTTGTTACCATAGGGTAACACGTAATAGGGATAAAGGGGATTTTTATTTCCTAACAACACAGAACAAATAGCTACAGTATACAGCTGCTTTGATCTGAAAGAGGAAATCCCATTAAGTGGAACGTACTAAAAGAAAAGATATTTAAATCAGATTTAGAGAAAGAAATAAGCTAAAAGTTTATATCATTGGTAGATAGTTATGCAGTGGGTCCATCAAATCAATTGCGGGCCGTAGCCCGTTCCACCTCACCATTAAACTTACTTACTAATAAGACTTTAAAAACTCGGATGACAGAGGTTACCACCACGGTAGCAAGAGTAAAGGTGGCGAAGGAGAAACTTAAGGATTTAATAAATTCAGGCGCGGTCAGCAAATCTTTAGTCACTTGTCCGAAGGTGGAGTCTAGCACCTGTGGCGTGGGAACCCTAACTACCCCTACGAATTGGTAATGGATGGTGATATTGACCGTTTGGTTCGTTCTCTTTATATACAAACTGCACGACCGTTCAGTGTTGTCGTGTTCCAGAATATACGGGTTAGGATTACAGCTCACATAATGGGTCTGGAACGAACAGTCTGAAGTGAAAGGCAATATTCCGGGGGTTTTAATGTTGTACGCTTGAAGCACCACATACGGTTTCATATTACAACCTATACACCCATAGGATGTAATCTGGCGTATTAGACAATGAGCAGGCTCAACATATAGGTTCATGAGGTCGATGTCTCCGAACATAATGTTTGCCACAGCCATTATAGTCCGTCTTACCCACAGTTTGGAATCGTCAACAGTAACCACTTTCTTTTCTTTCCAGGTCTTTAAATTATCTTTTCTAAATCGCGCGAGCCCGGGTTGAGGTATAATACATCCTGCTCTACAGGACCTAGCTGAACAATGGATGTTCAGGGCTTCGAACGCTCGAGACTTATTATCTAATGATATTTGATAATCACCAACTTTTCCGGAAGTTAACGTATTTAGGTCATTTGCATCTACGGCATATACAACGGAACGGTCTCTAATCACGAACTGTGAGGTGTAATAACTCTCATGTATGAGTGAAGTCACTAACATAGGCAGTTTATCGTTACCAACATCTGATGTGTCTGACAGATCAAAATCTACCTTGTTGGAGTTTAGTTTCTCCGTCCTGATGATACCTTTGTACTCAACGGATATTTCGATTTCCCATATGGAGCTATCCCGTTGGTAGACCGTTGCGTAGTCTTCCGTTTCCTTTAACGACCAGGCGTACCAAGTACAAGAAGTTTGGTAAAAGCATAACGTATCGCACCCTAGGGTATTTGTGTTACAACCTTGACCCACGATCGTACTGTTATTGAACTCAGTGTCTCTCCATTTCTTTTCATATAATTGACATGCCCCGTTCCAGCAGCTTCCCGCTCCTTTACATTCGGAATGAGTCCTAAGCATTTGTATTTCGTAATTTGAGGTCAAATACAGCGGATCATATATGTCTAATATAAGTGAATTGGATATGCTCAACCTAAACACGTCCTTTGTACGATCCTGAAAACAGATGCTCTCTCCAAACTTTAGACTAAACGCATACATATTACTAGCATGGCACTTTTCTTTTGAACATATTCTTCCCGTTGACTCCAAAAATAGGGTTTGGTCACAGCTATTTATAACTGTAATTAAAAGACAAATGGTCAGTAGCACATGGACTGGACGTAATGGAGCACCAGTATTTGGGCGTGAGCGGGGTGGTAAAGGAGGAGGCGTTGCTCTCACAGGCGGGGAAAGTTCTAAACGAATGGCGGATCGTCTTCGATTAACCTTTTCTCTGACTCTGGGTGGCAGTTCGGGGTTTAGAGAGTTGAATCTCGGAACGAGTCTGAAGGATGATAACGCATTTAGGCGGTTCGTTCTCTTTAGTCTCTTATTATCTAGTCTTTGAATTTGTCTTTTGAAAATCCGATATTCTAGGGACTCTAACGACTTGTCGCATAACTTCCTGAAAATCAAACTCAACGCTACCACGAGTAGAATACTCGTGATTATTCCTACGATAATATGTACACTACGTTGAGTACAACCCGGGATGATTTCATTAATGGAGCAATATATCCCACATGCTTGGCATTTCACCGTTGCCACGATGTGACCTTGTTCCTTGCTACAATTGTATGTTAATAAGCCATATACTAACAGATGTTTGGTTTCATTAGCCCTTCTAGATGTATTGTCAATGAGTACCTCGCACTCGGCGTCTAGTAGTTTCCATATTTTGCCTTCTGTTGTATGTATGACCTTGCCTTCAAGGAGGACCAATACGCTTAGACCTAGGATGAAGGTCAGAATTTTACTCTTCTGCATGATGGTAAATTAATTATTGTGACGTTGTAACAGCAATTCTGTAATGACCTGTAATAACACGAAAGATCCAGTTAGCTCAGATCTAATAAGGTGGAATTTTATTAGGCATGGAATAACAACTTAAGCCTAACATGTGTTATTTCCGCACATCCTTGGTGTGATAAATTCCCACCCGTTTGGACGCTATGTCTTCGAGCTCTAGAGATGAATTTCCGACCAATTGGAGTACTTTGGCCTCTACAAATTTCGGTGCTAGTTTAGCTGAGACATTTCTGCCTGCATCACTCAGAATGAAGTTTCGTCGAAAAACCGGTTGGAACAAATTTTTACGGGCCCGCAGGTTGTATCGCGCAGCACTGGTCACAAAAGCTTTTGCTATTAGATCTTTTAATCGCGCTCGAACGTTAGACAGAGTGTCAGCGCGATCTAAACAGTCACTGGACTCCTCCAGGCAATCCAACTTCCTTAGTAGAATGTAGTATCATGATCATGGGGAGACCAAACAAAGCGTAGTACGGAGAACAGCCGATGGTAGAGTGATATGAGCTGCGCAAAGCACAAGAAATTTCACTCAAGTTTTTATCCCATTTGGTGTGATCTTCCTTTAAGAAAGCTCTGATTCCGGCGAGCACACTCCTGTTCACTCTCTCGGAAGCATTTGCCTGGGGTGAATATAAAGAAGTGCGAGTGTGTTTTATACCATACTTCGCTAGGAATTGTTGGAATAACTTGGATTTGAATTGCGTTCCGTTATCCGAAACCACAATCTCTGGACCACCAAACACATGAAATACCTGACTTTCCAGAAGATTGCAGATTGGAGTAGAAGTGAAACTGCGAAGGGGGAACAGGAACACGAATTTGGAAATATGGTCTAGTACCACCAACAGTCCAATATTAGAATTTTTTGTCCTGGGGTACGGGCCCAGTAAGTCAATATATAATCGTTGCATTACCCTCTCGGTTCTTAGAGGAGCTATCATTGGTGCACGCAAAATTTGGTTGGGAGCTTTAACTACTTTACATATCTTGCATTGGGATACAAACGAGTGTACTTGGAACAACATTCTCGGCCAGAAATAAAAACGACGTAGCTTATGTAAGGTTTTAGCTACTCCGCCATGGGCTGCCGTTGGTGCTGCGTGTGCTATTTCAATCAAGTTGTGGGTTAGTTCTTCGGGAACCCATAGCTTCCACGGCTCACCTTCTAAACACGAAGTGAATCCAACTTTCTTATAAACCCTACCCTTTTCCACTCGTAAATCTGGTAGTACTTCTTTCCCATCCTCGACGATTTTAATTAACTCTAGATATTTGGTAGACTGAAATGCTGGTGAATCTAAATCAATTGCTTGGGAATAGTTATCGGTCACGGTATCAATCAAGTCTACGGAGTTTATTCTTGACAATGCATCCGGAACTATATTTAAACTGCCTTTTCGGTACTCAATGGCAAAGGTGTACCCTTGAAGTTTCAAACTCCAGCGCGCCAGTCGTCCTGATAAATCCTTCTGACTCATAAACCACTTTAAACCAGAATGGTCGGTTACTACTTTAAATGGGTGCCCTTCAACGAACGCTCGAAATTTTTTTATTCCTAGAACTACTGCCAGACATTCCTTTTCGCTAGTGGAATAGTTCCTTTGGGCTGGGTTTAATTTCTTAGACATGTATGCAATCGGATGTTCACTGCCATCTTTTCCTAATTGAGTCAACACGCAGCCTATTCCATCGTTACTTGCATCACACTGTAATATGAATGGTTCTGAAAAGTTTGGGTTGGCCAGCACTGGCGCTGAAGTCAAAGCTTTCTTGATATTGACAAAAGCTGCATCGGCTTCAACAGTCCATTTAAATTTACCATGGGATTTCTTTAATAACTCAGTAATAGGTGTCACAATCGAAGAGTAGTCGGAAATAAACCGTCAGTAATATCCTGACATCCCTAAAAATCGACGAACCTGTCGCACTGACGAAGGAACTGGGAACTCTGATATTGCTGCAACTTTCTCCTGGTCGATGTTAATCCCTGCTCTACTAATGACATACCCAAGATATTTGATCTCGGATTGCAGAAATTTGCTCTTTTCAATGTTTATTGTGAGATTAGCTTTCTTTAAACAGCCTGCCAGTTCAGTTAATATATGCAGATGTGACTCAAACGTATCTGTCACAATTAAAAGATCGTCTAGGTATACGAAGACCTGAGTCTTCAACCTTGATGGTATTACTCGATCCATCAGTTTAGACATCGTCTGTGGTGAGTTGCACAAACCAAAAGGCATACGAACAAAGTGATAAAGAGGACGGCCTGGGACTGTGAACGCTGTTTTTTCTTTTGAATCCTCATCCAGGGGAATCTGCCAAAAGGCGTCCTTTAAGTCTAAACTAGAGATGTAATTAGCTTGCGGGAGTCGGCTCAGTATTCCTTCGATCTGTGGTAAGGGGTATGCATTTTTTTTCGTTACACTGTTCACCTTACGCGAATCTAAACAAAGACGAAGCTTCCCTGGCTTTCGAACTAAGACCACTGGCGAGCTCCAGTCACTCTCAGATTCCTCAATGATACCCTGAGCTAACATGCGGTCCAGCTCCTCCCCCATTAACTTCTCTACTGCAGGAGATATTGGATAGTGGCGTTGTTTGATAGGGGTTGCATCGCCAACATCAATGACATGAGTCAATACATGCGTCCTGCCCAATCCCATTTTCGCAAAAGACGGAATCAGCTGAATGACATCTTGCAGTTTCCCTTCCTCGTCAGCTGTCAAAGTACATATTACCGAGGTTTCGGTTTTTTTCGGGATCTGATTTGTTAACGGTGGAAACAGGTTGAACAACCGAAAGAAGTCAATACCTAGATAGAGGTTTTGTGTGAGAGATGGTATAATTACGAGATCTAGGGACTTTGTCCGACCTTGGAACCTTATCTCAGTGTTCAGATGTCCTACCACTTTCTGGCTAGCGCCATCCGCTGTTCTAACTTTTACCGATGAACGTGTAAATAGTGTTGGGGTACGGAGAAGCTCTAGTGCGAAAGTGCCTCCCACTACACTAAGTGACGCTCCACTATCAAGTAATCCGACTCTTGTGTTGCCTAAAAGTTGAACCTCAGCATAAGCGCGGACATCATCTTTCACTGATGTGATTGAGGATATAATCGCTGACCGAAAGGATCGTCGTTTCTTCCAGAAATTTCTAATACGCAAGGCTGAACGAGTATAATTACGAGATGTTGTAAATGCATTAATTCCAAGACTGGTTCTTAGTGCCATATATTCTTTGAGTCTTTGCTCAAGTGATTTAAATGAGTGATGAGGTATAGACGATTTAGTACAAGCTGATGAATCTCGCTTCAAAATAGTTTTACTTCCCAACTCCTCTGGGCAACGCATTCTTAAAGGTGGAGTTGAGTGAAGTGAGGTGTTTGACTTTAAAATTGGGTTGGCTTTTGGGAGCGTGACTGGGTGTTCTGCACGCTCCCGGTCTTGTTTAAATAGCATCTAGTGCAATTTGATTTGTAAACCCCCTCGTTGCCACAACTCCAACAGAAAAGTCGAGGTGGTTGTAGACAATCCTGAAACCGGTGTCCTTCTAGCTTGCAGTTCCAGCAAATTAAAGTTCTGTTTGGCTCACGATGACCGTTGGAGTTATGAATAGCTGAGACATCGGAAATTACGGGGTCATCAGAAATCTGCAGTAGGTTGTTGGATTCAGGAACAGTAGCAGGTAATGAAGAAAGCGTATCCTCAGTCGCAGGATAATGATATGGTGTAGATGGAGCAATTTCGGATACCGTCTGTGTAGGGCGATGAGGAAAGTTACGAGGTGGCAGCGGTAGACTAGCTAGAAGTTATTCCCGTTTACGGCAGAGGTCGCGAAGATGTTCAACTGTAAATACCTCAACGTAGCACAATTCTCTTCGTATTTCACTGCGAAGATTGTTCAACAGTATATTCAATAATTCTCTATCAGCTATTGGAACACTGAGTCGATCACTTTGTCTCAAAATGTCATTAAACATAGAGTCAAAGTTCTCATTTTGACGTTGTTTACGGGATCGCATTCTCTCTTTTATTTCTTCATCGGTGCTACGATCACCAAACTCAGTGCGTAGAGCCATACACAGTTCGGGCCAATTAAAACGTGGAGTACGGTGATGGAATCTCCAATACCATTCTGAAGCTCTTTCTGTGAATAATAAGTGAGCATGAGCCACAACCGCATCATAACTACCTGGGAAAGCGATGTTATTTAAAGTGCTCACTCGATATATAAATTCTCCCACCTCCATTTCCGTTGGTCTTCCACTGAAAGAGACATTCCAGCTACGAATGACGGTGGAGTGTTTCTCGTTTAGGGAATGATGACGATACGCTGCAGGATTTGCTACGTACGATGGGTTTATATTACCTTGGTTCCTGGAATTTTGAAGAGGTCCTTGGTTTCCCCTAGGTGCATGCATAGACAATGTGGAGGGATTTTGCGGGTGACTAGCTGTTTTCACCCCCTCCGAAAAGAGTAACTGATTCGCAAATTTTTCGTCAAAGGCTCTCTGCATCTGTTCTACACTTTTTCGAATGCTTACTTCCATGGCCTGTTGGATCACGGAAAAATCGATCATCGTTGCTGACTTATCTGCTGGCTGGTCTTGTCTTCCATGATTATCTTTTGGCGAACTAGCGACAATTTCTGATGCTTTTACACCTGCACGTTCAGTTTGTCGCCTTTTTTCTTCAGCCCTAGTATTCGGTCGAATCCACGTCTTAGGTATAGCACCGAGAGACTCTCGTTGCCGATTGACCACAGGTGTTTGTGGCTGTGCCTTATTCTTTCTTGTTTGTGAAATCGGGGAAAAGGGACGTCGATCCTCCGGCAAGAGATGCACATCAGACTGTTGACAGCTTCTTTTACAAATGGGGCAATGTGGCTCCTCTTCTAGCCACTTTGCAATGCAACTGTCATGGAAAACATGGGTGCAGGGTGCTTTTACCAACAACTTGTCTGAATTCAGTTTTTCAGTGCAGAGGAAACATTTATTGTTGTAAATATTTTCATAAATATTCATTTCTGATTCTCTCGGTATTTTGCAATGTCACGTTTGAAGTATTGAGATGCGTAAAATTTAAACTGAATTCCCAAGAGAAAAGTATTATCCCTTATCTGATTCAATTTTAGGTTAATTAAACTTAATATAAACCAAAAAAAAATTAACACTTGATCATCAAAAGGGTTGAATGGGAAGGTATAATTGCTTAATCACTATCTCTCTATCTACCAATCTACTATCCGTAAAGGAAATTACGTGGTTCCCTTTCAAAGGAATAGCAAATTCGTACTGTATGTACACAGGGAATTCGAAAAACTATACTAATCTTCGAGTCAGTAGTGAGCAACAAAATGTTCTAGGTTGTCTGTAATTGTTAACAATCTAACAATTCAGATCTTCTTTATAGGCCTTCAATTAATTATTAAATTACAAGCAAAAATTATTTAAGGGCCATTTAATTATTTATTAAAATTATTTGCCAAAAATATTTCTAGGTAGTTTATCTATTTATTAAAATAAGACGCAAAAGTTTATTTATTAAAATTATAAGCAAAATTTATTTATATGCAAATTAATTATTTATTCAAATTATAAGCTAAAATTATTTATAGGCAATTTATTTATTTATTAAAATTTTACGCAAAACTTATTTTTAGGCCCATTAATTATATTTATTAAAATTTTAATCAAAAATTATTTATAGGCAATTTAATTATTTATTCAAATTATTTGCCAACATTATTTCTAGTCAGTTTGTTTATTAAAATTATACGCATAGTTATTTAATTATTCATTAAAATTATAAGCAAACTGTTGATTTAAAATTCCTCAATGTTTAGCTATTTATTTATTTAAACTGTAAGTAAACTGTATAATTATTATTACTATTTATTTATTTTATTTATTTATAAAATATACGTGTGAGTGTTGTGTGTGTGTCCGAGTCATGCGCTAGGCAGTACTCTTCCAAAAATGATGCTAAAATAAATTTAGAAAAAACTAAGAACAAAAATTTAAACTATCAAAAGTATACTACTCTACGGTTGGGAAGTTAGTAGGTGTTCAGGTTTTATGACGAATCCGGTAAAATCACAACAACTAGCCAGAGCAAGTTGGTAGATGACCAGCTTGCACTCTGTATTTTCTAAGCTGATGTAACTTCAGCTTTTCCATCACAACCTGGAACCTGCATTGAGAGCTAAGAGAGGAAATGATCGTTTGTAAGAGTTAACCAGTCTCAGAGCCACAAGAACTCACTAGATCATCAAAGATGCAAATTTAACCTTTGCCCTCTTATGATCAGTCAGTACCATACCTTGAGTCGTTTACGCCCACCAAACACATTAAACGAATACGTTCTAAAACAATAAATTAATCAGAAAACGGGGCTCAAATTATGAACGTATATGATAGTAATTGATCTAAGTGTTGAATTGTACACTATTCAGCTTTAACTAGTAGGCTAACAGTATGATCAGCTCAATCATTGTGTCATATTTTCTCAACTAGTCATTGCTGACGGTGTCAAACCACCCCTTAGTCAATTCCATCACCTAACTGGAGTGCGCGAGCTCGTAAGACTCGTTGAATGGTCAGTCGAAGGCCAACTCATCCACTCCTGCGCGTGTATAAAACAGTTAATTTAATCGAAAAAAATTCACTACATAATTACTAAACTATATTAAAAGATCCTCCAAGGGTCCATTCTGTTTTATTTTTATAAATAAAAATCAGGTCCCTGTTTCGGCGCCAATTTGTAATAGCTGGGGATAGCGGAAGCTATTACTTTGAAACATACATCAAGAGTGCCGGTAGAGGGTTGAAGACCCCAATCATCTTTGGGATTTCCTGGACTTGCCCATGCCCGATCCACACACACACACACACACACACACACACACACACACACACACACACACACACACACACACACACACACACACACACACACACACACACACACACACACACACACACACACACACACACACACACACACACACACACACACACACACACACACACACACACACACACACACACACACACACACACACACACACACACACACACACACACACACACACACACACACACACACACACACACACACACACACACACACACACACACACACACACACACAACACGTATGTTTTGAGTTTAAATAACCATTTTCGAGATACTACCTATCTTCATTTCATACTCTCATTTCCGTATCGTTAAAGGAAGAACCATAACAACAAACACCAAAAAGAACTAAATATTATTACTTACACTTAGTAATGTAGAGGTTCCTTAGTCGGCTTGCTCCGGGCTGGTTAGCAATTGGTTCGTATAATCTTTATCACATTCGTACTAATTTTATCTCAATTTTTTTTGATCGATTCTCGTAGAAATAAAATACTTCACACCAAAATCTGTCGTTTTCACTTTTTATTGACTTTATATTTTAACAAATTTTGATAATAACTAAAACGGTGCCATTTATATGTATCGTTAGTTTAGTTCTTATTTTTATAGGCTTATCCACTAAACAATTAATTCTAGTCCATTTTATATTCACAATTCCAAATGGTAATCTTTTTCTTTTATTCTAAAATTTATCCACTTAATATTTATTAATCACTACTTCTTTAACATTAAAATAAATTTTTTTTCTTCTCCATAATAAATTTTCCATCCAATTTAACTGTTAAACATTCTTATCAAAAGTGAATGTTTTCATTACAAAACTAGACTAGTTTTAATTTTTTTTTTTAAATTTATCCACTTTAAGTTTCCAATTAATACTTATTCAAACTTAGAACTTTTTTTTTTGGATAATTCTTTACAACTCATTTTACTATTCTTAACAGAATTTTACTAACTAACCACAAAATTAATTTAGGAGTACACAACTCATTATTTTTAATTAACAATTAAATAAGACTCTCTAACCATCAGTCTAGTTCACTCCCAACTGACTTTTTCTATTCTTCTAAGTTTATGATTTTGAGAAAAAAACGAAAAAAATGGCAAGTGTTGCAGTTTTTGATGGGAAAAAACTCATACAAATTTTACAATTTTATGGAAATAGAAAACCATTTCCGCCACTTGCAGACTGGAATAGGAACAACGAAGGTTATTTTATTCAAATATCACCGTTGAGGTAATTGTCCGTGAAAACTTCATATATCATGAGAAAAATTTTGAAATAATAAAAGAAATAAGAACACGAAGGTTTTGGACTGGATTTAAGAAATGCAAGTGACGATGGTGTGAGAACGGTTGTTACCATAGGGTAACACGTAATAGGGATAAAGGGGATTTTTATTTCCTAACATCTGTTAAATGCTTATCCTATAATATATTTTGCTGATTTTATCTTTTCTTTTTTTCTTTTGTGGCTTTTTTAATATAACATATAGTTGAACTTTAGGTTACTTGGCTTTAAAATGTGGTCAATTTTCTGTCTTTAGTTGAATTAGTAATCGATTTTCTACTAACTGCGTAGTAAATTTTCGGATAAAAAAATCTCCAGAAGTTGATTAGCTTAGACGTCGATTCTTTTAATTTACAGTTTTTGTCGACCTTAACACCTTTATTTTATTTTTATAATTTTCATCGAAGTCTCTTTTCTACTTTCACATTACTCTATACTAGCCTTCTCAAAATAAAGCTACAAATACTTCCAGTTTAAGATTGAACAGTATGTTCTGTTGAACAGTATGTGAAGTCTAACATTCGCTTTATAACGCTTTAGTGGATCTGTGAAAAATCGACTTCATATTTTTTTAGGTTAAAAAACTGTCGTTAAAGTCGACATCAAAATTTGTGCAAACCTATTTTAAACTCCTGATTTGCTTCTATATTGCGTAGCTTTCTCGGTCATACTTTACGTTTTAGCTTCATATATTTCATGCCATTAGTCTACCAAAGATTATTGAATGCATTGGAAAATACCTAAATCCTATTTCTACTTTTTAAGCGCTACATTTATACTACTATTTTGATGAAGGGTTTTGAACAGCAGGTAAAGTAAGATTAGGAGGTGTAAAAATGAAAATATATTTCAAATCAGTTTGTTGACTTTGGAATAATTGTTATGAAAAACGATTATTGAATATAGGTCAAAACATTTATAATTAAAGTGGTAAATGTTTTGACCAATAATAAAATAATTTGATTATATCACGCTCTTTTCTTTTATTTCCACAAATAATAAAATAAATAAATTAATATGTTAATGTTCTAGCACTCCTCCTCAATATGTAAAAAATTGATTTAATTTTAAGAATATTTATTATTTTTGAGAAATTAAGCGACTCCGATTTTAACGGTTAACGAGCTATAACAAAATTATTAGTGTGACATATAACTAAAATAAAGATAAATCAAATAGCAAACAAGTGTTTTAAGTATTTCAAAATTAAAGAGGTTTCAACGATTCGGGGTCCACAACAGCCGAATAGCAAATTTTTCGAGCAATAATAAATTGAAGAATAATATTAAAAGAAATAATTATGATGCAAAAAGAAATATTTAAATAATTTTAAGTTAACAATTTTAATGTAGCAATATAATAATTAATAAAAAATTAACAATCAATATAAACAAATTTAGACTTATCTTACATTTAAAACTGCTCAATTTTAAAAGACATGCATGCATAAGTTTTGAATCCTTTAATATTATAAAATATTGGTAAAATCCAAATAATTCCAATTATATCTTACCTAAAAAAGAAATATTAATAATTATTATTTTGAAAATAAAATTTAATATAATAAAAGATAAAATAGAAAAATTTTTAATTGAAAAGAAATATTTATAATTGAATCACATCGAGGTCACTAACAACAATATATCGTCATTTATTATAACGTCATCTTATCACTAATACACAGTAGTTAATTTAATTAAGTTAACTAATTTAATTTAATTTAACCGAACGATCGAACAAGCAATTTAAATAACAATAATTTATTTAACATATAATGTCTAAGCATAATGCTTAATCAATAAAGACAACAAAGTTCATAAACTATTCCTGAAGATGGCCTAACAAGCTGAAATATAAAATATATATAGAGTAAGGTGACCAGACGTCCACACTTTTGGCGGGCGATTTTTAGCAATTTGTACCTCGTCTCCTGATTTTTTGTACCATGTCCTGATTTTTGTAGAGATTAAAATTAAGTGTTGAAACCTCGAAAGTTATTTTATGTGTGGAATATAATTTAATAAATTCTTAAGAAAATTTTCATGAACTTTGAAACCACGACAGCAAAAAAATTCACTTTAATGAGATATATGTCAAAGGATAATACATATTGTTACGATTACAGAAAAATCTAGACGATTACAGAAAAATGTAAACGATTACGGTCACTTCCAGGAAAATCAAATCAATAAAATACTACAACAAATTAAGGAAATGAATAATGTTGTTGTTGTTGTCCTGTTCTTAGAATTAGGGTCATTGTCAGTATAAAATTGAATGATTTTATGAATCAAATCAGCATAACGTGAATTAATCGAATATTCTACTATTTTCTAAAAAATGATCTCGTATTTTCTAGATAACGCAAAATCGTATATAAAGAGGGATAACTTGCAAGACAGAATTAGTTTTATTTTAAACCTGCGATAGTGAAGTTAAAATTATAAAAGTGATCTTTAAATTAGTTTTTGTGTAAACTTATAAGTATAATAAAGTTATAACTGTTATTGAATAGAAATATTTTGTGTATTATTTTGAGCGTGGTGTAATCGAAATTTCAACAATAAACCGTTGGAGTTTCTGAGGCTGTTGAAAGAATATTCTAGTTAGGAATATTGTTTGCTGTATGTTTTCCTGTTGTTGTGAAACAATTAAGGTGTTGAATACTTAATAAAACCTGGTGGTTGTGCTTACTAATCAGTGATCGAACTCTGAAGAGATTTGGAAATTGCGTTTATCGAATTGTGAGTTAGGCCAATTCGAAGTAAGGTTAGAAAAACGTAACCATATAATGCTTATAAAATGATCCTGATCCACTCGACCGACGCTGAACCCGATTAATTCGATCGAATATATTTTTTGATATTGGAATATAAGTAGTAAGGGTGAAATAAAACTAAAGAAAAGTTGTAAATTTGTTTAGTTTGTCAATAGGATGGACCGAAAGCGTTCTGGAAATTCAAACTTAAGGTTATTTTGAAATCAAATAGCAAAAAATTGCTTTCAAATTAAATTGCTCAACTGATATCAACAGTTTTATATGTGTTGTAAAGGTAATAGACTGGCCTATCGATATCAATATCGATATTGAATGCCCTATCACAGGGGTGCCCAGAAATCATGGAAGAGATGGCCAAAAATTTACAAGAACAAAAGTGACTGGCCGCACGGAAAAAAAAAATAAATAAACAGTATAAATTTTGTTAAGATTTTTTATTCAAGTTAAGTCGCGAACATTAAATTCTTGTGTAGTATTACTAATTCTTAGTTCGTTTTTCAAATTAATGTCAGTTAGTCTATTTCTATAGGAATTTGTTAGGAATATTTAAGTTTGAATTTAGTACGTACCAAAATATTGTACTTTTTTAAACGGAACTTATTATTATTGTGGTATTTGCTATTTTTATAATATTTTTACTGGCCGCACCAAATCATAAAACTGGCCGCATGCGGCCAGATGGCCGCACTTTGGGCACCGCTGCCCTATCGAATACATTGTAACATTTTTGCTAATACTGTTAAATATATTTAGAAATAAATTTTTTAAACACGGCACTGATGTCATAGATCAAGCATTTTAAGAATTTTTTGTTTCACAATATCAAAGTTTATAAAAATAATAAGGGTTAGAGGGTTAATATTCTCGCTGTTTTTTATATATTTTTCATAATTTTATAACTACGTTATTTCTTTACATAATACCAAAAATTTGGATATATGCTATTTTTGTTAGAAATTGTAGAAAGATTTTAATAAAATGTTACCAGTAAATATAAGATAAAATTGTTACTGACTGAAGTGTTACTGACGACTGGGGTTCTATACCGATACCGATATCTTAACGTTTAATTAAAGGAATCCAAAACTGGTTTCAGAATTGAAATATTCTTATTATTCATTCAGTTATTTGAGTTTAACTACTCACAAGTTTTTCATTATAAAAAATCACCCGACCGATTAGGTCATAATAATAGATTGGTTTTCAGATTAGTTGAAAATAACTAATTGTAATGATGCTTCTGCATTAAGGATGTGTATGTAAACAATGAATATCATTAACTTACCATACTTAAGAAAATAGTAGTGTCTAGAAAATTCAATCGAAAAAACTCTTTAAGATAAAATTTTTAAAAAAATTTGTATAATTTTTATTGCCAAATCTTTGGTATTATGTAGAAAAATATTTAAGTTATAAGATTCTGGGAAAATATAAAAACAAAGGAGATATCAACCCTCCAACCTTTATTATTTTTAGGGTTCCGTTTTTTATAACGAACATTATTGGTGAGAGAACAACGAGTTTTCGCAATATATCGATTATCTCGTAAACCATTAATCCTATGAGCCTAAATTTTGAGGTACTTATAATATAATAAAAAATAAATAAAGTTGTTTTCGTTTGTTTTACAGAGGTTCGATGTGAAGCCTTTGAGGAAATACATTTTTTTATCGATACGAGTAGGGTAACATATGAAGAAACTCAACTTCAGTATTCCTTAAAAATGTATTTTGGTATGTACAAAAATAAATTAACAATACTAAATTACAATAATAAATTTGGTATGTACAAAATGTAAATGTATGTACACCATTTTTTGTATAATTTTGAATATTGACGTTTAATTTCCTATTTGATCGAAAATGATAGAAAAATGAGTAAGTTTTTAATAAAAAATACAGAAAAGTGTCAAATACTCATAATTATATTTATTAAGGGGGTGGGAATAAAAAGGGATAAAAAAATCATATAAAATTAGGTCAAGTGGGGTGTCATTTGAAAGAGCACTTGATTTAAGAAACATTGCAATTTCTTTTAGAATTTGGAATTTTTTTTTTAGACATAGCTTTTGAATAATTGTCAAAACAGTGCAACAAATGTTGGTTCCACAACCTTGGATTTCGAGCTTAACTGACAGAAAAATTTTAAAAATTCACGGAGACAGGAAGGTTAATAAACTTTGAACGAAAATTATAGAGAAGCTTTAAATAATTATTTGCGCTTTTAAGGGATGGGAGTGGAACGGGTGAAAAAAGCCCCATTGAATGGGGTGTCATTTGAAAGAGGACCTAATTTAAGAAACATTGA
>CAVNZG010000908.1:0-21759 GCA_963693315.1 Diogma glabrata
CTTCCGGTTTTTCAATTCCAGTAAAAAAATTTGGTTTGTAATTTTTTGAAGTTTTTTCAGTGCCTACAATAATGAAGTGATTATGATGAAACTTATGGAAAAAGTTTCGATTAGTGAAAAATAATTATCATCTTTTGGGACACATTGATCAAAGTATACCATACAACTGCTGACTTTTCGCACTTGGTTTTTAAAGTTTGTTGGGAGCATACAGACTTTATTTATTTATTTATTTATATTCACAAAAACTAGCAAACAGACAATTGTCCAATTATTCACTAGCATAAAATTTCACAAACATATATTTAATTAATTAAACAAAAAAAGAAGTAAATTTAAAAAAAGCTAAATCAACAACAAAATAATCATAAAAATTATATAATGCAATTAAATAACAAAATATTAATTAAATCAAAAACACTGAAAAATTTTCTTTTTAATAACTGGTAATGAGAAAGAAAATAGATTGATTTCATTAAATTTAGTATTGTGCGAATTTTGTAAACGAATTAAAGGTGAATGAAATTTAAGGTTAGTTCTACAAGTTGGAAAATTAAAACAAACTGAATTACGAATTGCATACTGATTATGAGGCCTAAATTGTAATAATTGAGTTAAATCACTTACAAATATATTATTAACAATTTTATATAAAACAATTTCATCAGCTATGGTGCGTCTATCTTCAAGAGAAAACAGAGCATATCTTTTTGGCCTAAAATAGTATGGTTCATAGGGAATATTCATTTTAAAGTTTAAAAACTTAATAAATTTTTTCTGAACTCTTTCGACTGTGTTTATATGAACCTGATGTCTTGGATTCCAAATAGGACAAATGTATTCTAATATTGATCGAACAATATTATTGAATATAGAAATATAAGAACTCACCTTTTTAAATTAGAACAAATTCTCATCATAAAACCAAGAATTTTAAATGATTTGTTAACAACAGTTTGGATATGAACATTAAATTTGAAAGACTGATCCATAATAACTCCCAAATCACGAATATTCATTTTTCGAATAAGAGCTAGGTTGTTAATTTTATGAACATAGTTTTGAAAATTCTGTCTAGCCTCAATTTTGAGAACAAAGTATTTGTCAATATTTAGAAATAAGTCATTTTCATCTGTCTAGATTATTTTGTAAATTAAGACAGTCATTAATGGACTTAATTGAAGAAAATATTTTTAGATCATCAGCAAATAATAAAACATTACTATCTAAAACATTAACAATGTCGTCAATGAAAAGAATAAATAATAAAGGACCTAAAATAGATCCTTGAGGGACACCAGATTGAGGATGGAAAGAAAAGGACTCTATATTATTAAGACTAACAAATTGACTACGATTTACCAAACAAGAGTGCAATCAATTAATGATATCAACATTAAATCCAAACCGTTTAAGCTTCCTTAATAATGTAGGGTGTTTCACTTTAGCATTAGCAAAATCAGTGTAAATGACATCCACACTAAATCCGGAATCAAGCGAAGTATAAACATATTCTGTAAAATTCAATAAATTTGTCAAAGTAGATCTATTTTTAAAGAAGCCATACTGTTTATCCGAAATTAAATTTTTAGTATGATCAAATAGCTTATTATGAATAAGTCTTTCAAAAATTTTACTACAACAATTAAGAATCGAAATTGGTCTATAATTTTTAATATCAGTACTATCTCCAGCTTTAAAAATTGGTGTAATTTTAGCATTTTTCCAAAAAGAGGGGAAAATTCCTTCGGCTAAAGATTTGTTAAAAATAATCCCAAGTGGTAAGTAAATTGAATCAGCAACATTTTTAAAAAAAAGTAATGGTAACATATCAGGACCACAACTTTTATTAATATCTAAATGCTTTAGTTCAAAAATAATATCATCATTAGCTATCGAAAAAGGACTTAAATAATTTAAATCAGTAGTAGAAGCAACATGGATTGAAGACGAATAAATAGAATTATTAGTACTATAAACAGAATTGAAATAATTAGCAAAAAGATCAGATATTTCTTTAGTAGAATTAACAGAATTACTATTCAAATGCATACTGGCAGGAATATTGCCTTTTCTTTTCAGAGTTTTAGAATAAGACCAAAAAAATTTAGGATCATGGTAAATATTTGCTTCAACAGAATGCAAATACTTAGTATGACAAATTTTAATTTCTTTTTTTACACGAGATCTTACATTCGAAAAAATTTTATAATATTCAGGATCTCCATTTCGCTTAAATTTATTTCGCAAGTTATTTTTAATTTTAATAAGTTTAATAAGATCAATAGAATACCAATCAGGATATGTTCCTTTTTTTCCTAAACTCAATGAAACATTAAGTCTAATTAGTTCGTTAATAACATCATAAAAAATTTGGACTGAATTTTCAGTATTATGACCACAAAACTTATCGTTCCAATCAATTTGGAAAATTAAATTATTTAAATTCGAATAATCACAATTTTTATAATTAAATCGTTTAAAAGACGTTAATTTAAGCAACTGTATTTTTTTAAAGTTAAGGGTAATTACCAGAGACGGGTGATGCCTATCTTCTTTACTTAATATTTCATTGGATCTAGTTACTGAAATATTATTTAATGCTAAATTTGTAAGAACCAAATCCAAAATCTTATTATTAGAATTAAGGATGTTATTGAATTGTTGAAGATTTGATGAACTCATCAACTCAGTTAACAACTGAGATGGAGCATTAAGATGTGCTAGATTAGGTTCTAAAATATTAAAGTTATTAACATTCCAAGTAATATTAGAAAGATTAAAATCACCAACTATGAGAAAATTTGAAAGTCCCTTATCATTATTAATTAAATTATTCAGGTTATTGAAATATTGCTCATAATCAGAGAGTCGCGCATCTGGATTTATATAAGGAACATTTAGATATAAGTTAGAATTATTGATCTTAATACAAATCCAAACTTCTTCAGCATAAGTTTCTCATGAAGGCAACCTAAAACTCTTATATTTAACATTAACTGCAATTAGTACACCCTCACCATCAGTTTTATTAGGAAACAATGATAAATTTCGATCTTTTCTATAAACATTAATTCACCGGTAAAGAGCTCAGAAGTATAAATATTATCATTAAGAAAAGTTTCATTAATACAAATAAAATCATAATTCGTTGACATGACATAATTCTTAGTCCTCAAACCGTTTACATTTTGACTTCATTCATTAATCAATTTTAGTGACACTTTGAAAAAATATGGAGACTTAAATTACAAAAAACTGATTAGTTTTTGGACAATATTGAGCTAAGTGGTGGGTGGCCTCCCGAACACCTGCTTATTGTGTCAAACATTTGTTCAATGTTTGTTGGGAGTACCAAAATTTTTTACCGGAAATGAAAAACTGGAAGTTGGGATGCAGAACTTTTGTGAACCGTACAAAATGTTTATGTACCAGGTTTCATCCAACTCGATTATCAGGTACAGATGTTATTAAGCTTTAAAAAAACAGGTGTTCGAGAGACCCCCCACCACTTTGTTCACTATCGCTCAAAAACTAATCAGTTTCTTGCCATATATATTTGCATCTTTTCCCAAAGTGTCGTCAAAATTCATTCCGAACGAATGTTTTATGCTCTCCAACAAACATAAAAAACATTGTGGAATAAATCACCTGTTGTATGGTGGATCCCCCAACCCTTTATCCAATGTACTCCAAAAGCTAATAAAATCTTTCTCATGTTACTTGAAAGCTTTTACCAACGTTTCATGAAAATCGATCGGTAATTGTAGGCTACAGTAGGGATAAACACCTGGAAAAAACTTTTTAACCGGAAGTGTCAAACCGGAAGTTGGTATGCAGAAATATTGGAAACAGTACTAAAACTTTATATACCAAGATTCCATATGATCATAAGACGGGATTAGAAGTTATTAAAGATTTAAACTTAGAAGTGTTCGGGAGACCCCCGCCATTTTGTCCAAATTTAAAATGAATTCAGATTTTCCATTTTCAAGTGAACCTGAATCTTTTGCCAAAGTTTCATCAAGATCCTATGCAGAAAGGTCTTGACTATATTGCATTTTTATACTGATGTATACGAGAAGCTGAATATTTTTTCTACACCCGGTAAATAACGAACAACGAAAATTTCAATTTTCAAATTTCAAAGTTCAATTTTTTTCCCATACGAAAACTTCAACAAACGTCAAATGCATAGCATGTTTGATTGAAAAACTATGGGTTTCTTTCTATTGATTAAAAATCTGTATCGTAATTATAGAATCCAATCCCGGGTACCCGGTACCCAGTTTCCCGGGAACCCCGGAACTTTTCCGGCACCGAAAACCGGTTCTGACATCAGCCAAATACCCGATTTTTCGATTCTATATTTTTTAAACAAATTTTTTATTCATTCATTAAAAAAACAACACAAGCAAATGTAACAAATAACCAAAACAACGTTTTTCTTTTTCTTCTATCAAGAAGACTAGCTCTACACAGATTTTTATGCTTAAAAGGATATATTCCATGCTTAAATTACGTTGATTTTCTTCCGTGAATAAGCCAGGTGTATTATCTATCTATCTATCTTCTATCCATCTTCTATCTATATATATAAAATTGAAAGTATGTGTGTTTTTCCTTTATGCATTAATACACCATTCATCCGATCATCATAAAACTTTGCGAAGCGCATTGGTAACTGGCAATTTTTTTTTTAAAAACGGAACCCCAGGGCCAAGTGATTTGCAAACGGTAGTAATGCATTAATACCAATGGATTTAATATATGTTCGGGAACATATATTAAATTTTAAAATTTGGATCTATGGGTGTGACAACCCCGCGTACTTGAGTACCTGCTATTGGTAAATCAGTTAACGTGAGGTATCGTAAGTCACTGGCAATGGCAGTAATATGTCACTGATATAAGGGGATAAGTGATATTTTGGTTGTGCTGGTGGATTTCAATCCACGATAGCACCCTTAGTCTTAGTTATGGAATATTCTTTGACATGCTTCTAAGGTTTTGATGGACGCAATTTTTTATTGTTTACATTTTTTAACTTTTGTGCTTGCTCGAAGAAATGAGCACAATTTTAGCTTTGTTCCTGCAAACTTAAAAAAAAATGTGTTTTATTTTTGTTTCCTCCATCCTATCATGAAATATAGCCCTATGTCGTACATTATTATGTGAAAGGATTTATTATTTAGTTTTCCATTCCTTAAGAAGAATATAAAAAACAAAAAAAAAAGAAATTTGCGTTCATCAACGTCTTAAAAAGCATGATGTGGTGGAACCTAGGTCTGAAAAGGTTTTTATGTGTTGTTGTGACACATATGGTGATTCCAAATATTTTGAAATGGCACAAATTTTTTTGAAATTTTCGGTGAAAAAGATGATGAACAATGCCATTGAGCCTACGATTTTAAACGGAAAATTCGAAGGGGAAGATGTAGTGTTGCCACGTATTCCAATGATCCCAACAGATATGGTATTTGAATTCAAACGTTTAGTTTCCAGTGCAACTCGCATTTGCAATGACGATCAACAAAGCACAAGGACAGTTACTGCAAGTATGTGGACTAGATTTAGAGAATCCGTGCTTTTCACATGGACAACTGTATGTGGCTGACGAGTTAGGAAAACCTTCTGATTTATTCGTGTATACACTAGACGTAAAAACAAAAAATTGAGTTTACTCACAAATACTAGGTCATTCAATAAGTCCGTAGGATGACACATAGATGGCGTTACTAGAATTTTTTCCATATGATTTTTATTTAGTACTAACCTTCAAACGATACGTGTATAAATTTGACAGCAATCTGACTATTTATTCGTGAGTTATAGCATTTTGTGTGAAGCAACTTTTGTTTTTGAAAAAAAATGGAAAAAAGTGAATTTCGAATTTTAATAAAGCATTGCTTTTTGATGAAAAAAAATACAGTGGAAACCAAACAATGGCTTGATAAACATTATCCAAGCTCTGCTCCATCGAGACAAATGGTAGAGAAGTGGATGGCTGAATTTAAATGTGGTCGTACCAGCACAAAAGATGCAGAGCGCAGTGGACGCCCAAATGAGGCTGTTATTCCAGAAAACATAAAAAAAATCCACAAATTGGTTATGAACGATCACAAATTGAAGGTGCACGAAATAGCTGACATTGTAAAGGTAGCAGATGGTAGTGTTTTTACCATTTTACATGAACATTTGGGTATGCGAAAGCTCTGTGCAAATTGGGTGCCGCGTGAGCTCACAGTCGACCAAAAACAACAACGAATCGATGCTTCGGAGGAGTCTTTGGCACTGTTAAACCGCAATAAAAGGGAATTCTATCGTAGATATGTGACAATGGATGAGACATGGCTTCACAATTACACACCAGAATCCAAAAGACAGCCAGCTGAGTGGACAGCAGTCGACGAACCGAATTCAAAGCGAGCAAAGACGCAACAGTCGGCCGGTAAGGTGATGGCGTCTGTATTTTGGGATACAAACGGAATAATATTCATCGACTATCTCCAAAAAGGAACCAAAAAGGAACCAATCAACAGCGAGTATTACTGTGAACTTTTGGATCGATTGAAGGCTGAAATCGCAAAGAAACGGCCACATTTGCAAAAGAAAAAAGTGTTGTTTCACCAAGATAATGCACCGTGTCACAGATCGATGAAAACGATGGCAAAATTAAATGAATTGGGCTTTGAATTGCTTACCCACCCACCATATTCTCCAGATTTAGCCCCCAGCGACTTTTTCCTGTTTTCAGATCTCAAGAGAATGCTTGCTGGAAAGAAATTTAAGTCCAATGATGAAGTAATCGCTGAAACTGAGGCCTATTTTGACGAGAAAGAGAAATCGTACTATAAAAGTGGTATAGAAAAGTTGGAAAATCGCTATACTCGTTGTATCGCCCTCGAAGGCAACTATGTTGAATAAAAAAATCGAGTTTTGTCAAAATGTTGTTTTTTTCTTACTTATCCTACGGACTTATTGAACGACCTATTTGAATAAAAAAATAGAATTAAAACGAGAATTTGAAATTTTTTC
Organism: Diogma glabrata; assembly: GCA_963693315.1. NCBI lineage: Eukaryota > Metazoa > Arthropoda > Insecta > Diptera > Cylindrotomidae > Diogma > Diogma glabrata. The sequence continues at coordinate 7,039 of CAVNZG010000908.1, forward strand.
CATATTAAAATAAATAAGTTGCAATAAAAATGACACAATGTAAATTGAATATTTTCATAAAAAGTTTTCCTGAATTCCCTTTCTTATGAGATAGCGGCAATATGCGACGGGCATAATGTTAAATAAACAAAACTTTTACACTTTTGGCGTAAAAAATAAAATTTTGAGAGATTTTGTGAGTGATTAAGATCACCAACAGAAAACGATGACATTCTTCAGAAATACATTAAAGAAGAATTTGGTAAAGAAATTTAATTAATGATTGATGTAAAGATGCGATGGAACAGCCTTTATCTTATGCTAGAACGTTTTTATAAAGTAAAAAACAGCATTTTAAAATCTTTAATCGATCTCAATTCAACAATTTCGTTTGAAGAACATGAATGGGAGATGGTTAATATTTTGGTGACAACGCTTGCACCTATAAAGTTAGCTGCGGAAGCACTATGTCGCAGTGATGCAATATTAATATCAGCTGATGCAACCATGAAGACATGATCGATAATTTGGGCAGCAATGGGAAGTTAGAGGCCAAACTCAAATTCGAATGAATTTAATTCTCATTGGATTTATCAAAGATTTTTTATTGAATAAAAGGATTTTAAAAAAAATTAAAAGGTTTTTCTAAATTATAATGTGATTTTTTAATAGTTTTTAAACATTTTCCGAACCGGGTCCAGAACCGGGTACCGGGTTTGAAAAAATCTAACTCCGAAAAACCGGTTCTAAAAAATGCTTCGGTTCTGGATACTCTAATCGTAATAAAATCTGTATCGAAATGAATATCATTATAAAACGGATTTTGGTCATATAAGTGTATTTTGATAGTACGGGTGTAGAAAAATTATTTTATCAAAGTAGTTTTTCGAAATAATAGTAATAGTAATACAATAACTGTAGGCATTGTTATTTCAATTTAGCATTGTTATTTCAATAGAAGAGAAAGAAAAAAATTTGTACAATGCAAACGTTCCCATTAAGGAGATTGTTATTAAACCGTCTAAGCCTAAATGGATAACCGATGAAATATTGACAGAAATGGAACTACGTGATTTCTCATATAAACAATGGAAAAAGTTTAGGACTGAGAGTGCTTACATAGACTTTAAACGTAGTCGTAATCGTGTTACTTATCTTATAAGAAAAACCAAAGCAGCATTTCTTTCTAGTTTCTTAAACCCTAAATAACCACCAAATAAATTTTGGAAAAATGTAAAAAAACTAGGATTTGGGAAAGAGAAAATTGAACATGAAATTCCTTTTTCTGCTGATGAGCTTAATCGTCATTTCTGTAAGGCAATGCAAGCTAATCCTTCAGATAAAACGGTTCCAATTATAGATCAATTAAGTGATAATTACAGTAGCTCAACTTTAAATCAGTTTTGTTTTGAACATATTGACTTAAGCGAACTTTTTCAAGCCTTTCAATCTATAAAATCAAATGCAAGTGGTACAGACGAAATCCCACTAGAATTTATTAAATTGATTTTCCCATTAATTGGCCGATTTATTTTATATATATTTAATAATTTAATTTCTGCATCAATTTTTCCGACATGTTGGAAAGTAGCTAAGGTAATACCATTACCAAAAATTTCAAAACCAACCCAATTAACAGATTTTCGTCCAATAAGCTTGCTCCCAGGCCTGTCAAAAGTTTTTGAGAAAGTTCTTGCAAAGCAAATAATTGCCTTCTTAAATGAGCACAAACTTTTAGACAGGTTTCAATCCGCTTATCGCCCTAACCATGGTACAGAAACGGCTCTTTTAAATATTGTGGACGACATTAGAAGGGATTTGGATGCAGGTAAAATAAATGCGCTTGTTTTACTAGACTTTAGTAAGGCATTTGATTCGGTTGATCGCCTTCTGCTGATATTAAAACTTTTGCATAATTTTAATTTTTATTCCTTGACTTGTAGATTAATTTTGTCATATCTGAGCGGTCGCTCTCAAGAAGTACATAAAAAAGCGACGTGCACATTAGATACCTCTTCAATTTCAGAGCGCATGGAACTTTCATCTGGTGTACCGCAGGGATCCGTGCTGGGACCGATATTGTTCTCATTATTTATTAATAATCTTCCAACGCATTTGTTGCATTCAAAGTATCATATTTATGCTGATGATTTGCAAATATACAACAGTGGAACCAAACCTGAAATGAATCAGTGTATCTCTGAAATCAATTCGGATATTGAAAAAATATGGAATTGGTCTATTGAAAATAAACTGCATTTAAATCCTAACAAAATGCAGTGTATTATTCTCTCAAATCAAAAGGTCAATACTGAAGGACTTTCAAATGTTACAGTTAATAATATAAATGTCAGCTATGCGGATAGTGTGAAAAATCTGGGGTTAATAATGGACAAACGTTTATCATGGGAACAACATACAAATTATTTGAGCAATAAAATTTTCGGTATACTCCGAACCTTATGGTCAACCACAAGTTTCGCTTCAACGGCATTGCGACGTAAATTCATCCAAACGTATGTCATGCCTCATTTTTCGTATTGTAGTTCGGTTTTCTCTGGAATGCATGAAATATATTTTCATAAGCTGCAATTATTGTTTAATGCCTGCATACGTTATGTTTTTAAGTTACGTAAATTTGATCATGTTTCGTCATATGCAAACAAAGTCACTGGATGCAGCTTTCGAGAATTTTTAAATTTCAAAAATAATTGTATTTTCTACCGGTTGTTGAAAACAGAGGAGCCAATATACCTTTTTCTTAAACTTACTCGAACTACTTCGCAGAGACTAAATAATCTTATTGTACCACGAAATAGTACACATATGCTGAACTCGTCTTTTTTTGCTCGAGGTATCTCCAAATGGAATTCCTTACCTGTAAATATTAAATCAGCGCAATCATTCAATAGTTTTCGAAAAGAATATCGTAATTTTTTCAACTTTGAAATAGTTTAGGTTGTAACAATTGACATAAATTATAATTATTTCTGTAAATAGTGGTTATTTGTGTATTGCATATTATTAAAAATGAAATGAAATTAAAAAAAAACTATCCTGACTATTCTAACTATAAGTGCTTCATTGAGTTTGGTTATCTTATTTTTTTTTGTAATTCAATTAGTTATAAGGAAAAGTAAAATTGAAAAAATAAAATTCTTGTACGCCATAGTATATAACTTATTAAAACATATAATTAAAAAGCTGCAAGCTTATGTATGTATAATATATATAAATAAATAAATAAAAATAAAAAATAAAATTTTGTTCATGTACTACTTTTTCATAGTTGCTTCAATTTAGAATCTTTGTAAAATTACATGAAAATAACATAGTAACAACAAATTCTTATTTAGCGAAAACGATGTTCCACTAGTGGAAAAAAGCCATTTCACTGCATGAAAACTTTTCATATTTACCGTAGAAAAGGTGTGTTAAACTCAAAATTAAAACAAATAAAATTTCTAGTGCTGAAAACATAAAGATTATTGGAGAATTTCGAGAACAATTAAACTCAAGTAAGTAAGGAAGAAATCGGCTTTTTAGGTAGATTTCATATAAAAATCTACTTATTGCAGCGTGCTTCATCTCAAAATTTCGGAAAAATTTTGGGTGCCAAACGACTATATATGATGAGCGGAGACGGAAAATCAAAATGCAAAAAAAATTTACATATATATATATATATATATATATATATATATATATATATATATATATATATATATATATATATATATATATATATATATATATATATATATATATATATATATATATATATATATATATATATATATATATATATATATATATATATATATATATATATATATATATATATATATATATATATATATATATATATATATATATATATATATATATATATATATATATATATATATATATATATATATATATATATATATATATATATATATATATATATATATATATATATATATATATAAAATATATAAATAAATATATATATAAAAATTTATATAACGATATGAGGTATAACGCAATTATACGGCACTATCACGGTCGTACTTTTCGAACTACAGCAAAAATATTTTCTGTGTATATTGCGGCAAACAATCTCTTGGACAAGTTCGCGAACTGACCATATCCGGGAACAGGTTAAGTGGCAAGAGTTTAAAAAGTCGAATAATCAAGGATGTTATAACTTCCGTTTGAATCATAATATTTTATTAAAACTGATAAATATTGAATATTTGAACTATTTTGTATCATTTTTTTCAAAATGAAAATCTCAGCGAGGTTCCTAAAAAATCAGCTGTTTTAAAAATTTACTAAACTTTGTTGTCCTCGATACAAATATAAATGGCCAAGCTCACATTTGAAAACTGTTGCACACTTAGAATCATAGATAAATCTATCCAAAACTTAAAAAACAAGTTGTTTAAGCTCAGAGGTTGAAACCATGGGGCTGTTTAAACGAAAACAAACGCAAACGGCCATGCTTTCATCATTTTTGAGTCTATTTTGTTGAAACTAAAACTAGCTTTTAATTCAACTTTTCAATTACAACCTCAGAAATTTTCAGCTTTCTAACCCAAGAAGTTCCAATGCAATTAGCATTATACTAATTTAATGTGAGTCACTCTTACAGCCACTCTCATATAATTACAACAACAAATTCCAAAAATATCCTATAGAAATATTAAATACATTTTCTTTTGATTCTCTTTGAGTTTTTAATTTTTTTTCGCAAAAATTAAAAAAATGTTGTTTTGAATGTTAGTTGTTGTTGTTTTGAAAATTCATTATTGTTTTGAATTAGGAAATAGTTTCTTTGGATTTTGAAATATTTGGAAGTGGTTTCGTTGGCATAAATATACATATGTACATATATTGATTACACATTTACAAAAGTTTTTTATAAAAAGATAGATATTTGTTTTATATTTGAGGTGTAAAAGTTGTTTGATGTTGTTGTTGACTATAAATTATGTGTGGTAGTATTGCAGTTGTGACGTAGTTAGAACATTAATCCACCAAAGGATTTAACATGTTATTAAGGAATTTTAACCAAATTAAACAAAACTAGATAAAGTAGTTTCCGTTTATGTATTTAGTGTATTTAGTTTGGTTGGTTTGATAAATTTTTGGGATTATTCTGTGGCTACTTAAATTTTTTATTTAAACTAATCGGACATATCCAATTCTTTTTGTACACAAAGCTGTCTGGTCCCGAAATCTACCTATTTCTAGCGGATGTACGTGCCGCTTGGACTTTTTTCAATTCAATTTGTTGAATTTGTTGGTTGGAAGTTTTTCAGTTAAAAAGTCTGCATTTACGTATTTCTTTTTTTTTTATTAATTAGTTGGACATGTTTAGCACACTATATATGAAATATTCATTATTAAGACTCTTTGAATATCCAAAAATACCATGTCATCTAGGAAAGAATGGGGAATAAGGAAAGGGAAAGAAAGGAATGAGGATTGGGAAATAGCTAGGTAAGTTGTTTTAAACGACAACGGACATTTTCTTTAAATGTGTGAGGAGCGAATTCGTCAGGGAAAACTGAGAGGGGCAATGAGTTCCACATTTTGGTTACTCTATTAAAATAATTGTTCTGAAAGGAAACTGTTTTACAACGTGATATCTGAACAGCAAATGGGTGGGATATTTCTGAAGTTCGTCTTTGTCGGTTGTACTGCACACACGACGGGAGGATGTTTTGGATTGGATTTCGAATTTGGATTTTGGATAAATTCAATCCTTCCTCTTCAGTGCCATGTTCGAATACAATCAGGGCCTGATAACTGATTTTGATTGAACTTGGTAAACATGCTTAAAGAATGATTTGTAATAGTTCTACATCCCAATTTCCGGTTTTTCACCTCCGGCATTTCATTCGTTTCTATTTAATTTTAGGTTGATTCCATATAAAAATCTACTTATTGCAGCGTGCTTCATCTCGGAATTTCGGAAAAATTTTGGTGTCAAACGACTATATATGATAAGCGGAGACGGAAAATCAAAATGAAAAAAAAATTTATGTATATATATATATATGTATATATACATATATATATATATATATATATATATATATATATATATATATATATATATATATATATATATATATATATATATATATATATATATATATATATATATATATATATATATATATATATATACTAGCGGGACCCGGCGTGCTTTGCTACGCCTATAAAAAAGTTTGTGCGCGTACATTTTATTGAATTAGAAAAAATAATTTCAAAGAGTCGGATTAAGAATAGAAAGCGTATTTTTTAATTTTTCCGTTTGGGAAATATGAATAACAGAGAGCATTAGCATTCTAGCTGATCAATCTAGATAGATTGAGAATCGAACGGCATGTCAAAATTTGAAAGTGATTGGTAAAGAGTTTTGGAGAAATTTTTAAGCTCGTTGTCGAATTTCCAATTCGATTAGCATTCGCACTATTAATAAGTCACAAGGCCAAACAATGTCAATTTGTGGACTGGATCTAGAAATCTCGTGCTTTTCGCATGGTCCATTATATGTTGCGTGTTCGAGGGTTGGAAAATCTTCAAGTTTTATCGTATATGCCCCTGAAAATATTGCAAAAATTATAACAATATCGAAATTTGAAACTTTTTACAAAATTTCAAAAATTATAAAAAAATCAAAAATTCAAACTTCTTCAAATTCTAAAAATATTCCAAAAATTCTTACAAAATCAAAAATTGAAGCTTTTTCAAAATTCTAAAAATATTTATAAAATCCAAAATTCATAAATTCAATTTGTTTTCAAAATTATAAAAATATTAACAAAATTAAAAGTACAAACTTTTTCAAAATTCCAAAATTTATAATAAAAACAAAAATTTAAACTTTTTCAAAATTCTAAAAACATTCCGGAAATTCTTACAAAATCAAAAATTGAAACTTTTCCAAAAATATTGAAAATATTTAAAATTCACAAATTCAAATTGCATGTTCAATCACATTTTATGACATACAAATAATTAATTTTATTTTTTTCCAAAAAATTGGGTAAAAATTAAACGAAACATTCTTTTGACACACTGACAATATTTTTTTGACAAACTTATAATGAAATAATCTACTTTTTGATCTCACATACGAATCCCGACTATCAAGATTTCTTTAAACTCAAGGTTACTACTCATTATCACCTAAAACTACCGTTTTTAAGCAAAAAATATGAATATTTCCTTGTTTTGACACTCTTGACGATTTTTTGACACACTTCTGGTACAGTTATCGAACATATCGTCCTGACGGCTATTTTAATTGAGTGTACCTGTTTTTAGAAATAAAAATCCTTTCAGCGGTTTTCTAAATTTCGTAGGTGGTGACGGACGACCGACCAGCAGACAGATATACATTTTTTTTGCTGTTTTAAAATCGTTTTGACCTGAAACTTTGAGAAATGCCCTAAAAAGTGGGGGTAGGAATTTCACTTTTGGCTCAAGAATGTAATACTTATGTCTTCCAGACCGAAGTAATTGAAAAAAATTGTATTCCCGAATAGTTTCGTTTAATAGCCAAAAAATTCAAGTTATACAATGCAGCCACTATTATTGATCTCAATGAAATGGAGGTAGAATGTCGATCAGAATTGATAGTCGCTGACAAATGTTATCTACAAATATATTGTAGGTGGTACGAAGTTCACCGAGTGGGTCTTCTAGTAAAAATTTGTAATTTTAATTTAAATCAGTGCTAATCGGTGTACAATATTTTTAGTTAACCTGTTTTTTTGCTAATACAATAAGATTTGCTGATTTTACCCACACGTGAGCATGCAACATATAGTTGCCCCATGGGAGAAACATGGATTTGCCAAGTCCAAGCCACAAATGGAAATTGTTTGTCCTTGAGACTTATTTATGGTCATGGCGAAAGCCAAACGAATAGGAAATTGAAGTCTTTTGAATGGTATTGGAGAATCTGATGGTATCAATGGAGAATCTGATGGTATCAACTTTTTATTATTATTTTTTAATATCAGCACAATGCTTTAAACTGTAGCTACCTTCATTCTTTATTGATCATGAGGAAAAAGTTAAGAAATTTTAAACTTTTTCATTGAGAAAAATATATTTCAAAAATAAATTTTTTTTCCTCAAAATAAATTTTCATACAAACTTGGTAAAAGTAATTTCATTGTGCATGCACTGTAATGTTTTTGGAGCTTAAACTGTTTCTAAACGTTAAAGGCTCAAAATAGCTAAACGTTAAAGGCTCAAAATAGTTTTTATGCCTTTTTGGACAATTTATTAACCTTTCAAAAACGTCCATGAAATAATGACTGTCCATGAAATAATGATTTTAAGCGGCGTTTAAAAGTTAATATTAGAAAAAGAAGTAATAAATTATGTGCAATACCCTAACAAACTATTGTTTTAATACAGATTTAGTGACAATACAAATTAGTTATCATCATTATAGCATTTACTGTTTTTTGTCAAACCAAATTTGAAATTTTCCACCTTCGTGATTTTGAATCTAAAATATAAATAAAAACCAAAAAAGCAAAAAAAAACGGAACGACGTGACTTGATTCGTACTCGAAACTTTTTGGTTGATAGCTCATGTTATTGGCCATTACGTTATCTAGACGTATTTACTACTAACCGTAATTTTGGGTATTCATAGAGAAATCATTAAAATTAATAAACTTTAAAGTCGTGTTGTCAAAATTCTAATGATTTCTAATGAATTTTAATGTTTTTACGATGTTCGGTAAAGTAGATTTTTTCTGTATTATTTGCCGTGACTCATTTCTCAAAAATGCCGATGAAATTGAAATTTAGTCGTTTTTCGCAGAAATATTATTTTTTGTTTTGCTTTATCTTCTACAAAAATTAAATTACGAAAAAAACAAATATTGAAAAAACAAATATTACATGAATTTCAACACCACAATCTGGCAAAATTTATTCAAATGCGATAGCAGAGTAAATTGAAATTTTTGAGTTCGATTTGCAGATTCAATTTCATCGATAATGGGCCACGGCAATTATTATTTTAAATAAAATTATTATTTTTAAACAAATTTATTAGTACTTACACAATTTTAATTTATTCTTGCAAAAAAACTTATTATTTTGAAGTTAAAAATAATAATAATTAAATGATACACAACACAATTCAAAAAAAAATAATTCACAAAATAGAAAGAGCTATGCGTTAAACTTCAAAACTGCATCATTATAACAAAAAGTTGAAACCAACAGTTTTTTCGGGGCCTACGCTGATGATTTAAAAAGTCCATGATTAAGTTGTGTCACTTACGTTAAATGTGTTTACGAAATACATTTAACATTCAATTCGCAATTAAAATATATTAAAACTTTTAATTGAGATAAAAAACTATCCTATCGAGTATATATTAAGCGTAATATATAAAATATTATTCTTAAGTCGCTCAAACATGAAAATTGCCAAAATTTTCCCATACAAACTTGTATGAAAAATTTAACCTATTTTCGTATTTCTTTTACGGACAGAAGAAAATAAAGTATTTTATATATTATGCCTCAATATTGTCAGTAATTGTCAGTAATAGTTTCATAAAGAAACTTAAATTATTTAATTGTAGTATAATGAGAAATTTTCATAGATAATTTTTAAAATTATTCAAGTTGTGTTTTGAATGAAATCCCATATAAATTTTATTGAATTTATTCTCTTTACCCCCTTTTGCAGCGCCAAAAGAAATTTAAATTATTTAATTGTAGCAAAATGAGAAATTTCATAGATAATTTTTAAAATTATTCAAGTTGTGTTTTGTATGAAAATCCCATATAAATTTTATTGAATTTGGTTTCTTTTCCCCCTTTTGCAGTGCCATTGCAGGCAAACACCGGAACAAAATAATCGCTCAATAACATATTTGATAGTCTATATGGGCCCTACATGGATGATTAAAAAGTCGATAAAGCAGGTTTGACAGTAAATTAATTAATTTACGCCGCCATCTGAAAGTTTGCTTCTGAACTATCCATATTTAACATTTAATTCGTAATTAAAAAATATTTAGGCGTTCAATCAAAATAAAAAACTATCCTATCTCTCAAGTTGGACCATTATACATACCCTGAACACAATTTTATTAAGATTGGTTACGTTGTTGCGGAGTTTATCGCGGACAAACATCGTGACATGTGATTTTTATATATATAAGATATATATATATATATATATATATATATATATATATATATATATATATATATATATATATATATATATATATTTATATATATATATATATATATAAATATATATATATATATATATATATATATATATATATATATATATATATATATATATATATATATATATATATATAATATATATATATATATATATATATATATATTTATATATATATATATATATATATATATATATATATATATATATATATATATATATATATATATATTATATTAATATATATATATATATATCTGTAGGTGGGAGGTAAACTACACCAAGTCACATTTTTAAAATTTTACAGGAAAGCCAAAAAACTCTTTGAAAATAGACTATTTACTATGGACTTGGACTATTTAAAAATTGTTCTATCTCGAAAACTACACTAGTTAGGACTCAGTGCTATTAACCTCTCGGTAGAGAAAAAAATCCTGATTTTAACAGTATAGAAAAAACGTATTTTGAAAAAATTGGACTTGGTGTAGTTTACCTCCCACCTACAGATATATATATATATATATATATATATATATATATATATATTATATATATATATATGTATATATATATATATATATATATATATATATATATATATATATATATATATATATATATTATATATATATATATATATATATATGTATATATATATATATATATATATATATATATATATATATATATATATATATATATATATATAATATATATATATATATATATATATTATATATATATATGTATATATATATATATATATATATATATATATATATATATATATATATATATATATATATATGTATATATATATATATATATATATATATATATATATATATATATATATATATATATATATATATAACGATTATATATATATATATATATATATATATATATATATATATATATATATATATATATATATATATATATATATATATATATCTATATATATATATATATATATATAATATATATATATATATATATATATATATATATATATATATATATATATATAACGATATATAACGATATGTACGATATAACGATATGAGGTATAACGGAATTATCCGGCACTCTCATAGTCGCACTTTTCGACCTACACGAAAAACATTTTCTGTGTATGTTGCGGCAAACAATCTCTTGAACAAGTTTGCAACTGGTCATATCGGGGGACTATTTAAGCGGCCAGAGCCTTAAAAGTCGAATAATTTAAGGCGTAATAACTTCCGTTTGAATCATAATGTTTAAATAATATTGATAAATATTAAATATTTGAACTATTTTTTTATCATTTTTTTTTTAAATGAAAATCTAAGCGCAAAAGGTGCCTAAAAAAATCAGCTGTTTTAAAAATTTACTAAACTTTGTTGTCCTCGATACAGATGAAAATGACCAAGCTTAAAAATGAAAGCTTTTGCGCACGTAAATACGTAGATAAATCTATCCAAAACTTAAAAAAACAAATTGTTCAAGTTCAGAGGTTGAGACCCTAGGGCTGTTAAAACGAAAACAAACGGAAACGGCCATGCTTCCATTATTTTTGAGTCTATTTTGTTTAAACTAATACTAACTTTTAACTCAACTTTTCAACTATAACCTCAAAAACTTTCAGCTTTCTAACCCAAGAAGTTCCAATGCAATTAGCATTATACTAACCTAATGCAAGCCACTCTCACGCTATATAATTACAACAACGGGATTTGTTAAAAAATATCCCCATAGAAATATTAAATAAATTTTCTTTTGTTTCTTCTTTTAAGGTTTTATTTTTTTTTCGCAAAATTTTAAAAAATGTTGTTTTGAATGTTTGTTGTTGTTGTTTTAAAAAATTCAATATTGTTTTGAATTAGGGAATAGTTTTCTTTGGAATATTTGGAAGTGGTTTAGTTGAAATAAATATATGTATATATTGATTACGCATTTACAAAAGTTTTCCTAAATTGATAGTATTTGTATTATATTTGAGGTGTAAAAAGTTGTTTGATGTTGTTGTTGATTATAAATTAGGTGTGGTGGTATTGTAGTTGTGACGTAGTTAGAACGTTAATCCACCATAGGATTTAATATGTTATTAAGGAGTTTTAAACTAAATTAAACAAAACTATTCGAAATTGCATTGATAAACTAGTTTCCGTTTATGTATTTAGTTTGGTTGATTCGATAATTTTTGGGATTATTCTGTTGCTACTTAAATTTTTTATTTAAACTATTCTGGCACATCCAATTCTTTTTGTACACAATGCTGTCTGGTCCCGAAATCTACCTATTTCTAGCGGATATACGTGCCGCTTGGAAATTTTTTCTATTCGTACGCTTTTTCAATTGGGACACTACAGCTTTTTTGAATGAACTAATTTTGATGAAACTTATGAGAATATGGAAATATATATGAGAACCTGTTTTTTAGTTAAAAGTATGCAAAATGTATAGTTAACGTTAGCCATCAATTAAAAAATTTTATGGATATAAGCTCACTACTCACAAAACCCAACAAAAATTGCATAATACATGTCATAAACATGATGTGCACCATACCGTGCACTTGTCATAAAAACACCTTAGCACATATGTGCACACAAACGTTATCCGCATGTTTCACTAATAATAAAAAACGAAACGAAAATTTATTTACCGATAAGAATAATAAAACAAATAATAAAAAAAATTGAGAGTGAAAAGTAGTTTAACTTTTCTAAAATGACATGGTTTCATTTGACTTGACATTTAACTTTTATGAGATAATATGACTTTCGTAATAATAAATCGAAGAATTTTATTTTATTTTCATGTAAAATTATTTACGAAAGAAATTTTTTGTGAAGGTTAATGAGATCATTCACAAAAAACAAACGGGCACTTTGAATCACAATTATATTATTATAATAATTATATTTATTTAATATTTGTCCTTCGTCTTTTTTTGATGCCGGTTTACTAATATTTAAATTTATTTTTTTATAATACTAAGAAAACTGAAAAACTAATATTATTTTTTATATGTAAGCAAAATATTATTTAAAATTTTTGATTTCTGATTTTTTTTTTTATTTAAATTGTATAGTTCAAAAAATGGACGCCTTATTTACAAATGGATTCACACTTCAAAAACACGACCGCAGTTTTCATTTGTCGCAATTACGTTACCAAAAATATTAGTTCATGAAAGATTCATAACGTATTAGAAGAGCCTCGTCTGAAAACTCATGCATCAAATATTTTTGTATCTATAAAGTTCTGTGCATTAGTTGAAAGTTCTATGCACATTTTTGTATACATTTTTACATGATTTAAAAGTGTTAAATTAAAAGAAATAGGTATGACGTTATCACTCATATACTTTTAAACTTCAACCTAATTTAAAATATTCACTACAATATTATGTATCCTGAATATTTTGTATGCAGAGTTGAGGAGCGTGGTAAAGAGTAAAAACATCCTTTGGTATCAACGTCGCTAATATTTTTATTAGTTATTCGTGTTTAGTGTTAACTATAATTAATTATAAAAAAACGTTTCTGAATATCTGAATATACCCATGATACCAGATTAGGCTTCTAATTATAAATTTTCTTTAAGAAATTCGATTGACTTTACCGCTGATATTTGGACAAAACATGATGGATAATTGTAAATAAAATTCTTTGTTGTAGTATTTCGCAAAGTTTTGATTATATTAATAAATTAACTATTTAATTATATTTAATTTATATGCTCGATCCAATTTCGATTGTAATATCATCCTTAGGAGCTTGCAAAAACTGTTTTTATAGGCTGCTGAGGAAGATGTTACAATCGAAGCATATAATTCGACAATATAATTTGAATAATGATTTTACTTCTAAACGTTTATAATTCGAACTTGCTTCGGGCTTTCTTCTGAAAGTTTATAATTCGAACACATTTCTATTTCAGTTATTTTGATAGTAAGAGGAATACTAAAATGATTCAAATTCAGAAAAACCCGTTCGGTAAGTATTCGTCAAAATTTAACTGAAAGCTTTCGATTTTTCTTGCTTCAATTGGTCTCGTGGTTCTCAAAATCCACAGCAATTTTGTTTGATGTACGCAAAATTGAAAAAAAAATCTTAAATCTTTCAGCTTTAAAGCTCATATGTGAACGCTTATTTACTCTTAACAAAACAAAATTTTTTTTACAAAAGGAATATTTATAGAATGAAATCACCAACATCAAAAGTTGTAACATCCTTGGATATTTTTGTTGTTGTAGTATCATGTTTCTTTGGAACATTCTGCGGAATCACAGGATTACGAAATACGCAAGAGTTGAATAGGAGATTAAGAGAAGTAGTTTTATTGTTTGATTATTTTTAAAAATTAAAAAGTTAATGCAACGCTTCATTTTTAGTCAGACGATACTCTCTTAAGATTTTCCAGTCCGGTAAAGGATCGAAGACGAAGCATATACTTGTTTATTTTTATTTTAGTAGTACTAACCGGAACAATAGTTCTTGATGCCATTCGTA
>CAVNZG010000909.1:0-13725 GCA_963693315.1 Diogma glabrata
TAATTGGTGAACCAATCTTCAATCGAAAATTATGTGGTGGCATTCTAGTTAAATCCAATGAATTCAAGAGTTCAACAGGATAGATGAACATTCCTCAGGATTGACAGCAGAGAAAATCGGTTTGAATGATATTTCATTGCCAGGCAATAACTGTTCTATTTTATATCTATAGTTTTTGCGGCCCAAATAGCTCGATCACGTAGCTACGTATGATTAATGTAATTAGCTTGTAAATTTGGAAATATATACTTTCAAAAATGCAAAATTTTTACAATCATCCTGCAATATATTAGCATATATACCAAGTTTCGTCAAAATCCATTATCAGAAACTGATGTATAATTGAAGTTTCAAATAAACAGATCCTTAAGAAGCCCTTCACGTCATTTTCCAATATCGCCCAGAAACTAATCAGTTTTTTGTCCTTCCAATCTCCATTCAATTCGATTATCAGGAACAAATGTTATAGATCTTTAAAAAAACTGGAGTTCTGGAGACCCCCATGCCCCTCCAACCCTTTGTCCATGTATTCAAAAGCTTAAAAAATCGTTTTTAAATCTTTTGTTTTAACTTACATCAACGTTTTATGAAAATCGATTTGTAACTGTAGACTATAGTAGGAATAAATCCTTTAAAAAAAATTTTAAAAAACTTTTTAACCGGAAGTGACAAATCCAAAGTGGGTACGCAGAAATATCGGAAACATTACTAAAACCTTATATATCAAGTATCAATAAGATTGAAAGCCAGGATTAGAAGTTATTGAAGTTTTAAACTTTCAGGTGTTCGGGAGACCCCCCCCCCCCCCCCCCCCCTCCCATCTTGTCCAATTTCATCCAATTATAAATATGAACCATTCTTAGGTCAGCCTTATTGCACACACACTTTTTCATAAAAATCAGTCAAGCCGTTGAGGAGGAGTTCAGTCACAAACAACCGAACAGAGGAAATATATATATAAAGATATCGATTATATATTATACTATCATAAAAAAAATTGCATTTCCTACGCGAGATAAAAACGCTTTTCGTTCGTAAACATGTCTTACTCGACGCTAGCGCGTCTCGTGAACAAATGTTTACTCACGAAAAAAATAATGTTTTCATCTCTTGTAGGAAAATATACTATTTTCGGCAAGCGGGTGTAAAGTTTAACTTTACTGCCACTAGGGAGAAGCTTAATGTCTTACTTTTTTGACGTATAATCAAAGCGGCTGTAAAGTAAAGCCATTTTTATTTTATTTTTACGGCGCAGTAAAGTAACTTGTTAACTGTTATTTTTTCAAACATATTGTATAACTATGACAACAAAAAATAACAAATAATCTGATTAGATTATGAAATTTTGAATTATTGTATGACTATCACAACAAAAAATAACAAATAGTGGATTATGAAATGTTGATAAAAAATTTTATTTATACAAATTTAATTTTTTTTACGTTTTTGTCGTAATTATGACGGTATTAAATCATATTTATAAAAATTTTGATGAATTAATTTCATAATTATAAAAAATTTAAATGTTTGCCGAAAAAATAGTGTATTTATTTCGGAGCTGAAGTGATTTTTTGTGTTTCGTCTATAATTTGTAACGAAGTAGTCTGGTGATCAACGAAGCAGTTGTGTAGTACCCTTGATTTAGAGACGCACTATTTTCTACGCATTAAATTTGGCTTTGCGGAGACTTTCGTAATTGTCTTCGTTTTTCCTCTAACCTTGGTTTCTTATACTCAAACCGTAATCGCCATCTACAATGGTTTCCGTTTGGGAATTGTCCTAAAACAGTTGTGTGCTATTTACCAATGTAATTTCTTATATGCAATTTGATTCGTAATAGCGCTATTTTCATATATAATTCTTACCATCATTATTATTCAATATTTTTTTTATGTAGATTTCTATTTTAATACCCGTTGGTTGTAAGAATTCTTTAGGGGTACAATAAAACGAAAGGAAAACAAAATTTCCCTAATTTGAATTCGCTCTGTTTCACACGGGATAGAGGAATCAATCAGTGGATTACGTCTCGTTCATCGTAGTGTCATGAATTTTTATTTGAGTTGCTTTTGCTTCGTGTTGTAGTATGTAATTTCCTACAATCGTTGCGTAATGGATATTTCTGTTTATAGTTCCCTTCCAATTTTAGTACAAGTCGATAGTGAAGACTCTTTTAGTGAGTACACATCTTTAACGAAAGGAAAAAAATACCCTAGAAACAAATTTATCTTGTTTATCGACTTATTATTATTCACCACCGATCGTTGCTGTTGACTATAAATACGCATAGTTGCTTATAGAGGTCTCTTAGTCTATTAATTCTTATAGAATTAATTTCTTTTGTGGTTTTTTGACAGTGCAATCAAAATCATACGTTTGGTGTTTTTTCGCAAAAAAAATGTCAGATTTTTAAATACGGATAGTTTGAATTGATATTAAGTTAGAAAATAATGATAAAAAAAGAAACTAGAAATTATAAAAACAAAAAAATATTACATGTTTGTACCATATATGGTGATGTCCCTAGTTAAATTTACCAAAAATAGGAGGAAATATTCTATTTATATAATTGTACTGCATCTAACTTATCTAACTTAATTACGTTCGTAATTACATAATTCATTTTGTTGTTGTGATATCAATTTTCTGTGAAAAGATTTTTTTTTGTGATTTAATTATAAGTTTACAACCAAAAAAACAAAAAAAATATACAAAAAACCAAATTTTTAACAAAAAGCATGCTAGAACTTAAACTATTGCTTTTATAGAGAAATTTTTTTTGGTTGTTTGGCTACCGTGGATGCGGTGTAACATTAATTAAAAGTAAAGATAATTAAGAAAAATTAATAACTTTGGTTTATACAACTATTATTCAGTGGAATTAAAATTAAATTTGTTGAATAATCTGCTCTTTTATTCCGGAATTCTCTGTCGACACAATTAAATCTCGAACCATCCTAGAACCAAAAAAAGGGTGTGTCGTTTTTTGCATATGGCGGTATTCGTTTTTCTGGCGATGGCACTACCAATAGATTGAACAAGAATAGCAATCATATGTATCTGTGGGAAGCATCCGTTTACCATCTGGGGAATCGATAACTCATTTTGTGTATATTGCTACCGACGCACCGCTTTCTTCCACCTGATATAAGACAACAACATAGATATCCAGCTACCATTACCGGAGGCAATAGCGTTTTATTGTCCTTACTTATATGTACCACAGCGTGATACCATCGTCAAATCTCGTTCGTCTCTAACTATATAGAGATTTTATATATCAGCTATAGGCATCTGCGCTTGTATATAATTTATTGATCCTGCATACGACCATTGACGATTGCTGGAGTTGCAGTACAGATTGAACGTGTCGTCAAACCACCGTTAGCCTAAGGGATGATGATTGGCTATATTTCGAAGGAGTCAGGAGTGGGGTCTGGACTAACCATGGGGTGAGTCACATTTTTTATTTTTATCTATATAGGTGTGAATCTGTGTGAGTGCGTGAATGTGTGGATGTGTGGATATGTCGTTACTTGCTGATACTAATTTTATGGTAGTAAAAATTTCAAACAAAATCGATTAATCTGATTTCCCCTAATATACAAAAAAAGGTGAATAGAGCCAACGTAATTAATTAAATTTTGATTTTTCTAAACCGCATTAATAAAGTGTAAATAGTTTAAATATTGAATTTAATGTGATTAGTTAATTAGTTAATCCAAAAGTGTATTTTATGATGTAGGTCAACTGAATAAAAATAGTTTCGTAAAAATTGAATGCGTTATGAAGTCAACATCTGTTGAACCTAAGTTCCAGAAGCCTGATGACGATTCTTTTTGCATCTACAAGGGACGCTCAATCAACTGACGATAACGTGGCAACTTTTATCTTTAACTCACGCCTTTCATCGGCATTCCAAAATCAACGCGATCGTCTTCCTATATAAAAAAAATTCTTATCAAAATCATATATGGTATTGTTTGGAAAACTTTTTAACATTGGTAGTAATCGGTGAAGCGGGGTGGGGGTAAAAGTACTAAAGTTCCACAGCTGTTGTCAAATTAAAAAACGAGAGATTTTCATAGCAACTATATAATGAATAACTGTAAAAAAAACAAAAATATATTACAACCTATTGCATAATGCATTGCGTTGCATAATGGACCAAGCTCTCAAACCAGTAACTTTTTATTACCTTTGCTAATCCTATTGATAGTAGTTTTCATCACACTGGATGTCGAAGTTTTTTTTGTGGGTATGAAAGACGACTGTATGTGTATATGTATGCGTGAGTGTATGGGGACATGGATGATGGTGCGTATGTATGTAGGTGTATGAATGCGTATGCAAGCGTGAGTGTATAGGGATATAGATGGCTTGTATGTGTGGGAGTGGATGAAGTGCGCGAGTGTGTGACTGAATTAAAATTATGGGGTTGGGCGTGGTGATCGTGGTTCTTTCGCATACGGGGGTTGCCAGAGTCTGTTTAGTTCACTTTCTTTTCTTCTTACATCCGTTGTTATCTCATGATACGCGTACAAGTTCAGTTACTTGTGCTGGAGCAGCAGGTATTCTCCTCTCGACCCCATAGGCTGCAGCTAGTCTGGGCAAAAAAAATAATCTCGCTAGGTACGCGACCTGCTATGCCACTTTGTTGCTAGTCAACGAAGCAGCGCTTTATTACAAATTGTCGACCTTCCTTTCCTACGGTCAGCCGCCAAGCTATAGACTCCACCCAAAAAGTAGCACTTTAGCTCCTAATTAAATAATATACTATTACATATTTAGTATATCATACAAAAAGTTGCATTTCCTATGTGAGATAAAAACATTTTACGTTCGTGAAATTGTCTCACTCGATGCTAACGCGTCTTGTAAACAAATTCACGAAAAAGCAGCGTTTTTATCTCTTGTAGCACATTGTATTATTTTCTTAGTGATTTTAATAACTTAATCATTATTTGACCAGAAAAACAAGCAGAAAGAGTATGGACTGCACATTTTTGAGATCCTGTGATGCATGAAGCCGATGACTTCTGAAATTATTTTCGAACAAAAAAATTCAACGTGCATAGCGTATCGAAAGTTGGTATGAAGATGGTATGCATTAAGAGTTTTACAAGAACCTTATATATACAACCTTTAACTAAATTGAATGCCAAGACTATAAGTTATTGAAATTTCGAATAATGAGTTGTTTAGAAGTAAGAACGAAAATAAAAAGTGTTTATATTCAATTTTTTTGTATTGGCTGTCGAAACGCTAGGTCCAACTTGTAAAAAAAGGCAACTGCATTTAAAAATAATTCAGTAACTAATATAAGGAAATGCTTGATAAATGCTTGTTGTTAATCAATTTGTTAGTAAAGTAAGCTCTAATAACGTGTTAATAAATCATTAAAAGCTTCTCTATAAACGAAAGAACTTATCTTTACCTGATATCGAACCATAATTATTAATCAAAATCACATTTATAATCACTTCACAGAATTAAAGACATTATTGGCACAATTTGTAGATAACAGTTCAGAGACATAAGTGTTCTATATCTACATTAGTATCGAGCAGTAGCTTACTGAAGTGTTTGTTTAGAACGATTTATTCATGTTTACAATAAACGTTAAACAAGCAGATGTAGCTGATTAGTTCTACAAAAGACTGTAAATAAATACCTTTATTATCGCCTTTGTTTAATCTTAAAAAAATCAGAAGGAAAACAAAGGTTATATTTTTTAATATGTATTTTTTTAGAAGCAATTGTCGGTTTGTCTGCGAAAATGTTTACAAGCATTTCTATATTAATCAATCGAAGTTGTAGATGAAATATTGAGTTCAATAACTTGGGAGTGGTTTCCATCAATCACGCTGAATGTTTGTCAACGTTTCCAAACACTAATTTGTTTAGTGGAAACACAAAATTTGAGCATGAACAAACATTTGCCAACATTTACTAGTTTAACAAATGGTATGAAATATTAGTAAACGCACGAACGTGCTCAAATTTTGTCTCTCCACTAAGAAAATTTATGTTAGGAAGATGCGCTTGGTCCAACATTCTAACGTTTAACTTTAAAACAATTTTAATTTTCAGGACGCATCAAACATAACATATGTTAGCATAAACGAACATAACATATTTTCAAAAACGATCTACTATAGTTGTACTAAAAAATGGTCGTGTTATTATTTTTCTACAAGCAAATGACACTATGACACAGTTTTTAGTAATTCAATATATAGGACATTTGATTGGTATTTATTTATTATGAAGAAATTACCTAGGTACCCTGGCGGAAAAAAATCTATGAAAAACTATGAAAAATTCAAAGAAATTCAATGAAAAGCTATGAAACGAAAAGTCATAGACAATAATAATTTTTCATAGAAAATAATAAGAACAAATATAATTTTTTAGGAAAAGGTATGAGAAATTCATTTGAAAAATGAAATAATTTGAAAAATGAAAAACTATGATAAAACTATGACTATGAACATGTTAATTTTTTTAAATCTCTTATTTTCTATGAAAATTAGGTAAACAATTATGAATTCATCTGAAAAATTATGTTTATGAACTATGAAAAACGAAGAAAAAATCTGATTATTGAGCAAGTAAAATTTTTTCGAATCCTATTTTATATATCCTAGTTCTCTGAAAAATTCTAAAATAAATGCATTATTTCTTAAATTAAGTGCTCTTTCAAATGACACCCTTCTATAGGGTGCAAAAACGCTTAGGTCCAAAAACGTTTTTTTTACCCTCCCTACACCCATCTCCTAAACACACCGAAATATAATTATTTGAGAGTTCGCTATGATTTTCGTTCAAATATAGCACACTTTCTGTCTCTGTTAATTTTTTCTGTCAATCAGTGTCGATATAGCACACTTTCTGTCTCTGCTAATTTTTTCTGTCAATCAGTGTCGAAACGTAGGGGAGGAACGGTCTGAAAGTTGCATATTTTTTAATATAACTCAAAAACTGTGCACCGCTAAATTCTAGAAAAAATGCAATGTTTCTTAAATTAGGTGCTCCTTCAAATGACACCCCACTTGCTTGGGTCAAAAAATGTTATTTTTTACCCTCCCTACACCCATCCCCTAAACACACAGAAATATAATTATTTGTGAGTTCACTATGATTTTCGTTTAAAAGATAGCACACCAGTCTCTGTGAAATTTTTTAATTTTTCTGTCAATCAGTGTCGAAACGTGGAGGGGAACGGTCTGAAATTGGCACTTTTTTGACAATAACTCAAAAACGGTGCATCGCAAAATGCTTAAAAAATTGCAATGTTTCTTAAATTAGCTGCTCGTTCAAATATAGCACACTTTCTGTCTCTGTTAATTTTTCAATTTTTTCTGTCAATCAGTGTCGAAACGTAGGGGTCTGAAAGTTGTACATTTTTTAGAATAACTCAAAAACTGTGCATCGCAAAATTCTTAAAAAAATGCAATGTTTCTTAAATTAGGTGCTCTTTCAAATGACACCCCACTCGTTTGGGTCAAAAAGTTTTTTTTCACCTTTCCCCACCCCAATCCCTTAAGAGCACAAAAATATAATTATTTAAGACTTCGCTATAATTTTCGTTCAGAGTTTATCAAACTTCCTGTCTTTGTGAATTATTTAAAATTTTTCTGTCAATTTAGCTCGAAATCCAAGAGGGGGGGACCAACTTTTTGTGTCACCTTTTTGACAATAATTCAAAAACTATGCATTTGAAAATTCTAAAAAAATGACAATGTTTCTAAAATCAAGTGTTCTTTCAAATGACACCCCACTTTACCTGGATTTAAATGATGTTTTTACCCCTTCTCATTCCCACCCCTTTAGTAAATATAGTTATGAGTATTTGCCACTTTTCAATATTTTGCATTAAAAACCTACTCATTTTTCTATCATTCCAAATATATTTTAAGATTTTCGATGAAGTAGGGTCGGAGTTAATCGGAGCAATAAAACATGGAGAAAACGTCATTTTTCAAAATTATACAAAAAATGGTGAGGTGTAAAATTCCAAAATATATTTTTAAGAAATACTGAAATGAAGCCCTTTCATATGATACCCAACTCGTCTCGATAAAAAAATTTATGTTCTCAAAGGCTTTACCTCGTACCTCTGTAAAACAAATGAACACAACTTTATTTATTTTTTATCCCGCCATCTTGTTAGGTCCCGCCATCTTGTTAACTTGAAGTTTATCCGTTCACGGATGTTTGACAGCTGAAAACTAATACTGTATGTAAAACTCCTCAAAGAAAAGCTTAAAACGATCAGCTTTTCTAACAATGAAGATATTGTTAGCATTACAACAGATAGAGCTAGTATAATGTAAAAGGAATGTATGACGACTAATTTGAAGCTATCGGCAACTTTGTTATGTATAACAAATGTAATCTTAATACTTCACAAGCTATAATAGACCTCAACTACATATCATTTGATGATAGCGAATGCCACTATTTCAAACGTATAGTCATAACATTATTAGCACTTACATTGGCAGTAGAACCATTTTTCGTATTTCTTTCTACAGACTCCATTTTTGTATTCATGATAAAACTTGAGTTTAGAACAAATATTTAACGAGCTTAAAGTTGTATTATCTAAAAAAGTCGGTGAACTGTAGACAAATTGTTCAATTTTACAATATTTGCTTAAAGGGTAACAGAAATTCGAGGAAAACCCCACATGAACTAACGAAATCAAATATTCTTCAATTAATATGTATTGTCGTAGGTCTTACTCTCTCAAAACAGAATAAACCTCCATTGCATGAACATCAAAATTTATCAAGTACATCATATATAGTAGGTACATCATAGTACAAAAAGTACATCATAAATATATGAATCACTAGTAGAACTGGACATAAATGATTATTTAAATGTACAACAGCAACTGAACATGACCATCAATAAAGATAAGGCAACAGACCACAACTACTTTTATCATTTAGAGAAGATCTAATTTTTTTATATATTTGACCCGACGCAGAAAATATCCTTTCCAGCTACTACTAAAGTTTTATCTCAATTCCGGTCGGTTCATAGCATGGAAAGGCATAGTGTATAGATGTTCTTTCCTTTTTTTTAATTTTCACCCTAACAACCTTCTTCTTCAAATACAGCCTTCGTTTTCTAGTCGTTTTTCACAAAGATCTTAGAACGAAGAACGAAGATGTATATTACCTATACCTACCCTGTTTTACTGAATATCAACTTATCGATTTGTTGTTTTGTAATTTACGTACTAACTTTTTAATTCGTTGTATGCAATACGCCAAAAACAGTCTTTGAAAAGCCTGCAATTCATAGCATTCGTCTTAATAAATTAAATACCAGTATAATACCGAAATATCGGTATTGCTTAGATATAATACCGCAATACCGTTTTAGAATTTACGCCGGTATTGCAAGCCCTAATCAGTAGGTAATATTTATCATTTAGTTAATGCTAAACTATAAAGTGTTAAATAAGCAAATTAATTTTAATTATTTATTTATTTAATTATTTATTTAATTAAGCTTATCATTACAAGTAATTGATTGATTTTAGCACAAGTTCAAGAATATTTAAATGTTCGCGTATGTTAATTTTAAATAATAAATGTTAGGTTTTATCAATGCAAAACGTGCTATTTGTTTAACTGTATACATATGTTACAGACTCTTTTAATATTTTTATTTTTTCCACTATATAGGAAAATATGACATTTGTTTTCTAGACATAATGTCAATAAATTTATCATTTTTGATTTATATAGTTATTTAATTGCTCACGAAAATCTCTAATAATATTCCCTTAGGCTTGTCTAATAAACATACATATATATCTGATAACAATTGACCAAGTGTTGGAAACAATCAATAATGACTACACACACGTGCTAAGGATGTTGGCTATAATAGAAATATTCACATACTCCTACCGTCTTCCCCCGAAAAAAACGCCTAGGCGTTGTAGACAAATAGAACGCCGACCCTGCGTTTTATTCAAATATAACGCCTAGGCGTTATGTATTGAATTATAAATACAAACTAATTTTTTTAAGGCATTCACTACATGTATGATAAATAATATCATACGTATTTTGATTTTTACATGAAAGCAATTGATTTTTGACAGATAAAAACTCGAAATCTCTTTTTGACTATTTCAAAAACTTCAAAATCAGTTTCTTACCGTTCGGTACATGGCTAAGTAGTATTATAAACGATACCATCCTAGAAATTGAAGCCAATCTAAATAATCTTATCAACGAAAACGACAACGCCAAGCTCCATAAAGGGTATTCGACATCATGTGGTATGGAGATTGTAGCTTTTGGCAAACTAAAAGATGTCAATTCATTACTGTTGTGGAAGTGGACAACAATTAACGATTACGATTAATGTTTATGGGTTATTTTTCTACAAACCGGACATCTTTCTGACCGACATATTTTTGATTTGGCTGAAATTTTTAGGAGGGGCTTTATATCGAAAAAAAAACGTATATTTAACTATAATAGAGAAATGAGTTTTACTGTTAGAAATAAATTACCTTTCCCAGCGCGGGACGACGATAGTACATTATGATTCTAGGACGTAAAGCTAAAGATTTTGGACAGATGTGGAGTTTGCAAATCGAGGCACTAGCCGAGATTTGCACCCACATTAAGTCCAAAATAGCTTACGTCCGTGCATCATATACTATTTTTTATTCGCCGCAAGCAAAATATTTTAAGAAAAGTTGTTTATTCTAAATTAAAATTATAAATTTTCATAAATTTTAAAATAAAAATATGTGGAACAAGCAACCTTTGACAAAATATTTATTATTTTTTCCAAATTATTGTGTAGCTATGACAACAAATGATAACAACTATTTTAATTGGATAATGAAATTTTGAATTTGAGGGTTGCTTTGATAAAAAATTTTATTTTCCATAGAATTTAAACAAATACAAATGCTTTTTACTTTTTTGGACGTAGCTATGACAACAAAATAAATAGTTGAAAAGTGATACTTTAAAGCCGCAAATCACAGTAATAAAGTAACTCTTTAATATGTAGGCGAATAAAAAAGTTTATTTCAAACGTTAAAAATAATAAAAAATTAAATCTGTACATATTTGATTGTGTCTAAATTTTCGTGTCTAAAATTTGTGTCTGTATTTTTTATATGCCAAAAAATTGCTTTTTCTGTTGTTTTGACTCTACTTTTGATGATTTACTGAATATTAGACCAATTGGCTACAATCAATTCCTTCAGCAATTCAATCGATTGGAAAGTGGCTAATAATCCGGCACAAACTCTTTATTAAAATTGAATAAATTTTTCGGTTTGAAATTGAATACAGAATAAAATGGCAATGAAGAACACATACAAAATTATATAACCATATACAGATTACCTGAACTGCTAACTTATGTTTTATTTACAACAAAAGTTTTAATTAAATTTAAAATTTTTCAAAAATCGCTTACTTCAAAAAGTGGCGTTCTATTCGAGATAGCGTTCTATTTGAAACAGCGTTCTATTCGAATATTTATATCACTTTTTAAGAAAATCAAAAAATTGCTCACCCTCAAACACAACGCCTAGGCGTTGTTTTCGGGAGAAGACGGTAGTATTTGGTCGAGACAACGTGATAAAAAAAATCATGATTTTTCGAAGTACTATACGCAGCCATTTATCACGAAAAAAATCAGACTTTTTGCTGGTTTTAAATGTCAAAATGTTTTGAATTTAGGTGACAATAAAAATATTTTATTTTGGTTGTTAACGCTTTTGGTTTTGCTTTGTTTATGCTTAGATTTTTGTAATAACTATCCTTGATAAAATTAAATTGTGGTTTTCGAGCTAAATTTATCTTTCGTGTTAAAATTAATTGAAATAAAAGTGACCTATAAGGTTGACGTTTAAATCCATCTTTTTATTTTTTGGCTGTTCGATCCGGTTTGACATATTATTCAACGAAGTGAAGTTAGAAGAAAAAAAATTGACGTAAAATATTGTGATATTTATTATGATATTGCACGACCGAACACTACCAATATGAGTTCATACAATAAAAATATGGAGGGGCTGACATCTCAACCTCTGTGATATCAAAACTTATGTCTGGGTTAAGGATTTTGAGATAGTTTTGAGCAAAAAACTTTTATGAGGACATTGGTTTTAGTTTTGGGCAGCGATGTGTATCAAACATAAAACTATTTGTTAAAGTTAAAGTATTTTTTATCTCTGCCTAGAAATTTTTTTACAAAACTAACACAACACATTAATATGTTGCTGGAAAATTATAACAGTAGCCCTATTCCTGTACATCGTGAAATAGGAATTGAGAAATAAATTACAACAATTTTTTCATAACTAGTAAGGGGGAAATAGCCGTGCCGCGGGAAATAGCAATTTCGTATTAGAAAATTTTCTTTATTTCATTTATTGCACTTTTTTCTCAATTCCCAATTCCCAGGGAAATGCAGGAATAGACGTACTGATCACAAATTAATATAATTTAGTGAAAAGATGATACATCCAGCAAACTCTCCATTTAGTGTTTCGAGAAAATATTACAAAATCAACAATTCATATTTCTTTCAAAATTTCAAAAATATTCTAAAAATTAAAACAAAATCAAAAATTGAAAATTTTTCAAAATTCTAAAAATATTACAAAAATTCAAACTTTTTCCAATATTCTATAAATTTTGCAAAAATTATCACAAAATCAAAAATGTCCATTCATGTTCAATTACATTTCATGTAAAAAAATAAATGAAAATCATTCGTTTGACACACTGGACTGACAATAATGTTTTGAAAAACTTATAATGCAATAATCCAGTTTATGGTCCACATACCAATTCGGACTATCAAGAAAGGTCTTGATTATTTTTTATCTAAAATTACCGGCGAATGTTTTGTTTTGGTGTTGAGCAAAAACATTTGAATATTTTTTACAAACAAAAAATATGCCAGGTTTGAATTTTCCCAATTTTTATAATTCAATAATTTAAGCATGAGTTAGCACTGTTATTTTACGTCTTCACTACAGTAGTGCTCTTGCTGTCATGCTTGAAATTACCTTGATAACTAATGGAATGCGAAAGTATTGTAATGCGAAAAGCACATATATTTATTATTTCAAAGTTTTTAGAAAATTTGAATTTTTTTTTGAAAATTACCTTAAATATATCCTTTTTATTTTAATTAATAATATAAATAATTATTTGGAATAACTTTTTGTGACAATGTTATAATATAATATAATAATTATGTTATATGACCTTTTTATTGTAATTTAAGAGATTAATTATCTGTATGCCAAATTTTAAAAAATCCAGACCTGGCCATCCAGACCATCTTTTTTTGTTAGAAAATATTCAAACGGGCTTTTTTCTTCAACAAAACATCTGTCTGGAATTTGAGTATGAGTGAGTATGAGTGTTTAGGGTAAAAATTATAAATACTTAAAACATAAAAAAATAAAAGGTAATTTTTGAAATATTTTTATCTGTGTAATATTTTTATAAAACCTTATTTAACAAAAAAAATGTTAAAATCGGTTAGCCCGTTCGAGCACAATTTACCGGTTTACCAGTTCGAGCCATGCTGTGTCAAAACTAGGAAAAAATAAGAAACACGGGTTCATTTTTGGGGTTCCCTACTTTGAAAAAGTAAAAACGGTACCCTATTGGTGAGACTTCGGCGTCCGTCCGAATTTCTACATAA
>CAVNZG010000910.1:0-16943 GCA_963693315.1 Diogma glabrata
ATATATATATATATATATATATATAAATATATATATATATATATATATATATATATATATATATATATATATATATATATATATATATATTTATATATATATATTAGGGTGGCCCTTAGATTACACTTGAATTTTTGTTTTCATTGTACAGTTTGCGGCAGCCTCCCATTTCGTGTGAATACTCATAAAAATATTATTTGCAAAATCTTATATCAATCGGTCAATTCTAAGACGTGCCTCCGACCACTTAAAGTTGAGAAATTTTGTTCTGGACCCTAAAAAAAAATTTTTTTTTGTGCGACACCCTCTCATTTCGTGTCAATACCCATAAAAAAATTATGTGTAAAAATTGAAATCAATCGTTCAACTCTAAGGGGGGCCCCAGGGCCACTTAATGTTGAGAGGTTTGGTTGTGGTCATTACAAAGAAAAATTTAAATTTTTTGTACGACACCCTCCCATTTGGTGTCAATACCCATAAAAATATTATGTGTAAAATTTGAAATTAATCGGTCAACTCTAAGGGGTGCCCCCGGCCACTTGGAGTTGAGAGGTTTTGTTGTGGCCATTATAAAGAAAAATTTAAATTTTTTGTACGACACCCTCCGATTTGATGTCGATACCCATAAAAATTCTATGTGTAAAATTTGAAAACCATCGGTCAACTCTAAGGGGTTCCCCGGCCACTTAAAGTTGAAAGGTTTGGTTGTGGCTATTACAAAGAAAAATTTAAATTTTTTGTATGACACCCTTCCATTTGGTGTCGATACCCATAAAAATATTATTTGTAAAATTTTAAATCAATCGGTCGAATCTAAGGGGTGCCTCCGGCACCTTAAAGTTGAGGGGTTTTGTTGTGGCCATTATAAAGAAAAATTTAAATTTTTTGTACGACACCCTCCAATTTGATGTCGATACCCATAAAAATATTATGTTTAAAATTTGAAATCCATCGGTCAACTCTATGGGGTGCCCCTGGCCACTTAAAGTTGAGAGGTTTGGTTATGGCCATTACAATGGAAAATTTAAATTTTTTGTACGACACCCTTCCATTTGGTGTCGATATTCATAAAAATATTATTTGTAAAATTTGAAATCAATCGGTCAACTCTAAGGGGTGCCACCGGCCACTTAAAGTTGAGGGGTTTTGTTGTGGCCATTATAAAGAAAAATTTAAATTTTTTGTACGACACCCTCCCATTTCATGTCAATACCCGTAAAAATATTATATGCAAAATTTGAAATCAATCGGTCAATTCTAAGACGTGTCTCCGGCCACTTAAAGTTGAGAAATTTTGTTCTGGACCTTAAAAAAAAATTTTATGGTAAAAAATTTTAATATGGGTATTGAAAAAATTATGTGTAAAATTTGAAATCAATCGTTCAACTCTAAGGCGTGCCCCCGGCCACTTAAACTTGAAAATTTTTGTTCTGGCTATTACAAAGAAAAATTCAAATTTTTTGTACGGCACCCTCCCATTACGTGTGAATCCCCGTAAAAATGTTATTTGCAAAATTTGAAATCAATCGGTCATTTTTAAGGCGTGCCCCCAGCCACTTAGAGTTGAGAGGTTTTGTTCTGGCCATTACAAAGAAGAATTTAAATTTTTGTACGACACTCTCCCATTTCAAGTCAATACCCATAAAAATATTATTTGTAAAATTTGAAATCAATCGGTCAACTCTAAGGGGTGCCTCCGGCCACTTAAAGTTGAGGGGTTTTGTTGTGGCCATTATAAAGAAAAATTTAAATTTTTTGTACGACACCCTCCCATTTCGTGTCAATACCCATAAAAAAATTATGTGCAAAATTTGAATTCAATCGTTCAACTCTAAGGCGTGCCCCCGGCCACTTAAGCTTGAAAGGTTTTGTTCTGGCCATTACAAAGAAAAATTTAATTTTTGTACGACACCCCCATATTGCGTGTGAATACCCTTGAAAATGTTATTTGCAAAATTTGAAATCAATCGTTCAACTCTAAGGCGTGCCCCCGGCCACTTAAACTTGAAAGGTTAGGTTCTGGCCATTAAGTGGCCGGAGGCACGTCTTAGAATTGACCGATTGATTTCAAATTTTGCACATAATATTTTTACGGGTATTGACATGAAATGGGAGGGTGTCGTACAAAAAATTTAAATTTTGTCTTTATAATGGCCACAACAAAACCCCTCAACTTTAAGTGGCCGGAGGCACCCTTAGAGTTGACCGATTGATTTCAAATTTTACAAATAATATTTTTATGGGTATCGACACCAAATGGAAGGGTGTCGTACAAAAAATTTAAATTTTTCTCTGTAATGGCCACAACCAAACCTCTCAACTTTAAGTGGCCAGGGGCACCCCTTAGAGTTGACCGATGAATTTCTAATTTTAAACATAATATTTTTATGGGTATTGACATCAAATTGGAGGGTGTCGTACAAAAAATTTAAATTTTCCTTTATAATGACCACAACAAAACCTCTCAACTCCAAGTGGCCGGGAGCACCCCTTAGAGCTGACCGATTGATTTCAAATTTTACGCATAATATTTTTATGGGTATCAACACCAAATGGGAGGGTGTAGTACAAAAAATTTAAATTTTTCTTTGTAATGACCACAACCAAACCCCTCAACTTTAAGTGGCCGGAGGCACCCCTTAGAGTTGACCGATTGATTTCAAATTTTACAAATAATATTTTTATGGGTATCGACACCAAATGGAAGGGTGTCGTACAAAAAATTTAAATTTTTCTTTGTAATAGCCACAACCAAACCTTTCAACTTTAAGTGGCCGGGGGAACCCCTTAGAGTTGACCGATGGATTTCAAATTTTACACATAGAATTTTTATGGGTATCGACACCAAATCGGAGGGTGTCGTATGAAAAATTTAAATTTTTCTTTATAATGGCCACAACAAAACCTCTCAACTCCAAGTGGCCGGGGGCACCCCTTAGATTCGACCAATTGATTTCAAATTTTACGCATAATATTTTTATGGGTATCAACACCAAATGGGAGGGTGTCGTACAAAAAATTTAAATTTTTCTTTGTAATGACCACAACCAAACCTCTCCACTCCAAGTGGCCGGGGGCACCCCTTAGAGTTGAACGATTGATTTCAATTTTTACACATAATTTTTTTATGGGTATTGACACGAAATGAGAGGGTGTCGCACAAAACAAAAAAAAATTTTTTTTTAGGGTCCAGAACAAAAGTTCACAACTTTAAGTGGTTGGAGGCACGTCTTAGAATTGACCGATTGATATCAGATTTTGTAAATAATATTTTTATGGGTATTCACACGAAATGGGAGGGTGCCGTACAAAAAATAAAAATGTTTGTTTTTAAGGGCCACCCTAATATATCTATATATATAATATATATAAAAAATGAGCAATTTCACGAAGATTCAACAACGTTTTGACTTGACCCCTTTTAATTTTGATTATTTTTTGTTTATAGATAGTCTTTGATAAATAAAAATACAAGTTCTCTTACAATTTTTTTTTTCGACCAGGGGTCTTCACAGGGTGCCCCTCAATTTTTGTTATTTTGTGATGTGAGTGCAATTTGACGAGCGATTGTAGAAAAACTACTCAATCGATTTTCATAAATGATATGTCGTTGAATAGGTATTAGAACAAAGTTTTTAAAAATGTACACTGTTAATTTTTTGAAATAATTTTTAACTGTGTAACATAAGAAAAAAATAGTGTAATTGAAAAAAAGATGGCATAGCCTTTTTTTTTTTTTTTTTTTGAAACAAAATTGAAGCTTATTTTATATCTAACCACTTGTGAAAGTTTAGCAGATGTGATATTTTTTGTTTTAGAGATAAAATTCGTTGTGCATATGACTGTCGGGAATCAGTTTTTTTGTTCTGAAGGAAAATTATAAAAATGGCGATTTTTAGATTCAGATTTTTTTTTTATGTTAAATATCAAATATTTTATTATTAAATGAACTTTTTAAAAAGCAATTTCAGTCAAGTTCAGCAAAATTTTGCGACATTTTGACTCCACCCTTTTTAATTTGGTTTATTTTTAGTTTATAGATAGCCTTTGATAAATGAAAAATACGGCTTCAAGTAGAATTTTTTTAAATATAGACCAAAATAAACCAAATTAAAAAGGGTCGAGTCAAAATGTCGCAAAGTTTTGCTGAACTTGACTGAAATTGCTTTTTAAAAAGTTCATTTAATAATAAAATATTTGATATTTAGCATAAAAAAAAAATCTGAATCTAAAAATCGCCATTTTTATAATTTTCCTTCAGAACAAAAAAAACTGATTCCCGACAGTCATATGCACAACGAATTTTATCTCTAAAACAAAAAATGACGCTAGTCCTAAACTTTCACAAGTGGTTAGATATAAAATAAAAAAAAAAGGCTATGCCATCTTTTTTTCAACTACACCGTTTTTTTCTTATGTTACACCGTTAAAAATTATTTCAAAAAATTAACAGTGTACATTTTTAAAAACTTTGTTCTAATACCTATTCAACGACATATCATTTATGAAAATCGATTGAGTAATTTTTCCACAATCGCTCGTCAAAATGCACTCACATCACAAAATAACAAAAATTGAGGGGCACCCTGTGAAGACCCCTGGTCGAAAAAAAAAATTCTAAGAGAACTTGTATTTTTTATTTATCAAAGACTATCTATAAACAAAAAATAATCAAAATTAAAAGGGGTTAAGTCAAAACGTTGTTGAATCTTCGTGAAATTGCTCATATGTATCTCCGCTTATCATAACGTTTGGCACCAAAATGTTTCCGAAATTTCGAGATGAGGCACATTGCAATAGGTAGATTTTTATGTGAAATCTACCTAAAAGAGTGACCAGTTTGATTCTACTTGACAAAATCACTGCGCCAATAAAACGACTTTATTATATAGGGCTGACTTGTAAAACGCTGTGTTAGATTTAAACCAATAAGATTGTCTGTCCAATAAATTTAAAGTGGTTTGGTTTTAGTTTGTTTTTGTAACTATGCTTGGTTAGATAGACACACGTCTTCAACTAATTAATAAAATTTGTATTTATTGTTTGTGCATATCAAAACTGCCGTTAGCGTGATTCTGTTGTTGGATCTAAAGGATTAGAAATAAAACTAGCCCATACGAAACAATTTAAATCGAACAGAATTGCATATGCAAATAAATTCTACAACAAAAAGAAAACTGGTACTCTTTAATTTCACATCACTGTTTCAAATTTTCGTTTTCATTTTAAAAATGAACCAAAAACAAAATAAAAATATAAACCTAAACAGAAAATAAGATCGAATAGACAAAATCTCAAGAGACCATGTCTTTTTGTATGTGATCCTTCTTCAATCGACATAATATTTTCTTTTCAGTTTTCTTCATTTATTTGCTGTGCAAAAAATAAAACACAAAAATCGACCAAATATAAAATTCTCAATAGAGATGCTCTTTTGATATTCGGTTGGGGACCAATAATCAAATATAAGAAAAACTAAACATTCCATGATGAAACAAGTCCATATTAATAAAAAAAAATAAACCAAACCAAAAAAAACATAAAAGTAGATGTGAAAAATAGAAAACATAAAAGACATCACATTTTCTTTTATTCACATGTTTTCTTTTTGTTTTATTATTTCACCCGCACTTTCTAGTTTCATCGGAGGGTTTTCATTTATTTGTACCAAGAAATCAAAATTATGTAAAAAAATAATTGGAAATGAAAAACTAGATATATGGTGGATGGTGATTTCTAAAAAGAAACGATGTACATGACTTTTGTTCATGTCAATGTGAGATTTTGTTTTATTATATAATCGATGGACATGTAGATGTGAGAAGTGACATGTTATAGTAGTTCTATAATCAATGCATGTTTTCAGCCACGTTAATCGTTATCAACTTCAAAACATCATTCAGAACCATTTAATTTTTAGTTGCGTTTTTAAACAAAACTTTTAATTTTGTTCTCACATACTTCGTTTTAGAAATTTAGCTTGATTCTAAAACAACCAAATTATTTTCTTTGGGAAATCCCGCGTTAACATATTTAATCTTAATAATAATTTTAACACAATCTTTTCCCATTTACCACAAAACTTTTATTTTTGTGTTTATCTTTTAAAATTAAAGAAAATTCTTGGTTGCTTGCTTATTTAGTTTTTATTTTGAAAATTGTTTTAAAAAAAATAATAAAATAGAAAAAAAAATAATAAAATCTTAAATATTTTATAATAATTTAACAGCAACATGATTATGGTTGCGGGAGAAAAATATATATCTGAAAATTTGGACATTGTCGTCAGGAAATATACCCTAGCAGATATTAGTTAGGGAAAACCTGAATACAGTCAGGGCGTGATCAGGGCCTGGACAGTCTTACAAGGGCATTCCCTATTGTTTGACCCCTAGCTGAAATTTCAATTGGTTAAAATTCACTAGAGTATTGTCCATTTTAGAAATATATAGTTAAAATCGTTTCATGTATGTTTTAGTTATCGTTTCTTGGCTGAAAGACTATAATAATAGTGATTACAAGGTGGTATGTATATGTTTTAGTTTTGATTGTAATTTGATTAATTTATGAATATAATATATAAGTATATATCAGGGTCTGGTCCGGATATCCCAATCAGGGCTTAATCCGATTATCCCAATCAGGGTCTGATCCGTTAATTCCAATCAGGACCTGATAGGGCAAAAGCGTTACACTCATGATCAGGACCCAACCAGGCTGCCCTACCAATGCCGGATTAGGGCAAACCTGAACAAGGACCTTACTTGAGCTTTGACCAATTTCTGCTCGGGATAATTTAGGTAATTTTATCACCAAATTTTGTACCACCATTTTTGGGTCGTGTTATCACTGCCACTCACCTTTTATGCACCGTTACCTAAATTTTATAAAATACTACGTAAGATGTTTTGGGTGTGTCCAAAAACATTTTCTTTTTGATTTCCAAAATAACTATTTATATAAGATTAAGATGATTATTTTTACTTATATTAGTATTATTTTGTTATATTAATTTTATACAATTTTTGTTATTTTAAGTAACTCTTCCTTCTATTGTCACTCTATCTGTATTATTAATTTTCTTGAAAATTTAAATTTTATTTTCATTTTCTGAAAATAAACATTATGAGGAAAAGATAACATGAATAAGTTCAGAAGAATAAGTTTGTATATACATTTGTAAATGATTTTTTCTTTTGATTCAATTTAGAACAATGAAGATGTTTTCTGGTAAGGCCAATGTGTTGTTTGTTGTATTATAATATGTTATTGTTTCTTATATCGTTGCTACTCAGTTAATTAAACTGGTTAAATACAAATGAAATATGTTTAATTTATAATGAGAAAGATCAAAGAAATATCGAAATACGGTTTGTGTTGTCATTTGTTTTATTTGAATTCATCTCATAAAATTATTCAATTAAAGATTGGTTTATAAAGCATTTGTCTGCTTTGCTTTTGTTTCTGAGTCACGGCCGGACAAAGACTTGAAGCTAAATTCTTCAAACTGTGAAGCGGTGAAATGATAAATGTTTTATCACTTTATAGCTAGTCATTCACTAAGATTTATAAAATTCTGATGCTTGTAATAAGTTCTAAATTAGTAGATAAATACAATTAAAACACATTCATAATTTTAATCAGCATTGTAGTAAAAGTAATGGCATTGTAGTATGCGCTTATAAATTATTCTTAATGATATGGGTATAACGATATTATCGATATTAACCTAAAATATTTCTTTGCCTGATATTTAAAAATGTTGGTCGGGTAGTTGCATTTATAAAGTAAAAAATAATACAATTCAGGATGTCGATTATGGAATGCGATTTAAATTGAAAGCGATTTAGACCCAAATTCTTGTGTACGTGTATTAGTAACGATTTTAGTCTTTAGTTGCAAAACTTTTACTTTTGTAAAATCATTGATAAATCATTTTAAATTTTTAATTCACTAGATTTGAATATTGCACAATTTTGAATTATATACATAATAGAGATTTCTTTTTACAGTTTAAAATGCATTTGATAGTTTAAAAAAATTAGTCTTTGTGGAAATTTTAATTTTAGTTTTACGAATTATATGATTTTCCGTTTCATGTGTATAAAAATCATTAAAAGGGTTAGTTTAAAAAGGCAATAAAATAAGTATGTGGTGAATATTTTTATTAGCCGTTTTGATTTAAAAATAGTATATGAGCAATTTCACGAAGATTCAACAACGTTTTGACTTGACCCCTTTTAATTTTGATTATTTTTTGTTTATAGATAGTCTTTGATAAATAAAAACTACAAGTTCTCTTAGAATTTTTTTTTTCGACCAGGGGTCTTCACAGGGTGCCCCTCAATTTTTGTTATTTTGTGATGTGAGTGCATTTTGACGAGCGATTGTAGAAAAACTACTCAACCGATTTTCATAAATGATATGTCGTTGAATAGGTATTAGAACAAAGTTTTTAAAAATGTACACTGTTAATTTTTTGAAATAATTTTTAACGGTGTAACATAAGAAAAAAATGGTGTAATTGAAAAAAAGATGGCATAGCCTTTTTTTTTTTTTTTTTTTAACTAAATTGAAGCTTATTTTATATCTAACAACTTGTGAAAGTTTGGGACAAGCGTCATTTTTTGTTTTAGAGATAAAATTCGTTGTGCATATGACTGTCGGGAATCAGTTTTTTTTGTTCTGAAGGAAAATTATAAAAATGGCGATTTTTAGATTCAGATTTTTTTTATGTTAAATATCAAATATTTTATTATTAAATGAACTTTTTAAAAAGCAATTTCAGTCAAGTTCAGCAAAATTTTGCGATATTTTGACTCGACCCTTTTTAATTTGGTTTATTTTGGTCTATATTTAAAAAAATTCTACTTGAAGCCGTATTTTTCATTTATCAAAGGCTATCTATAAACTAAAAATAGTTTATAGATAGCCTAGCCTAGCCACTAGTTTCATAATCGATGATTTTATCGCACGCAATCTGTTTAGAAAACGACCCGCGCAGCGGGGATCTTTCTAAAGGATAAGTGCGATAAAACGTCTTATGAAACGAGTTTTAGGTAGATTTCATATAAAAATCTACCTATTGCAATGGGCTTCATCTCGGAATTTCGGAAAAATTTTGATGCCAAACGACTATATGTGATAAGCGGAGACGGAAAAACAAAAAAAAAAAAAATTATATATATATATATATATATATATATATATATATATATATATATATATATATATATATATATATATATATATATATATATATATATATATATGTATATATTATATATATATTTTATATATATATATATATATATATATATATATATATATATATATATATATATATATATATATATATATATATATATATATATATATATATATATATATATATATATATATATTTATATATATTATTACAAATTTATTACAAATTGTCGTCTTCCTTCTTTCTCCAGGTTCTTCAAAAAATATAAAACTTCCAGACCATGATTTTAGTGTTCCAGATTTATTAAATAACCAAAAATTCACATGTGTTTCTTTCATTTACTAATTTAACATTTTTTGACAAAATAAATATTTTTATATAAACAAAACTCAATGTTTCTTTCGTACTACAAATTCAAACTGGTTTTGTTTGTTTTAGCAATATTAAATTTTAATAAAGAACCGTGCTCGATAAATATACCATGGTTGAACTTCACTTAACAAGAATTATTTTAAGAGAGAAAAATTGACACACCTATAATCGTTTTTTTTTTATATATCGATCGTAATAATAGAAGTGTTGTCCGATGGGTGCTATTTATCGAGTAGGGTTGTACAAAATAAATTACAAAAAAAATTCGTTAATAATTGGGATGTTACAATCTCCCCTTTTAAGTCCATCTAACGCCCCGTAGATGAAAACACTCGGTTTCGTAGTCTTTTAGATGCTTAGGACGACCTCGATTCCTTTTCCGGCGTGTAGGTTGTTCCTTGGCGTCACCAAGATAAGGTGTAATCTGCGATACATGATATTTTCCTACGGATATTCCTCAGTTTGTTGGATCCTCAATCTCATAGCTTACTGGAGAAATTATTTTTAAAATTGTGTATGGTCCATCTCTTCTGGGGGCCAATTTTGAAGTAAAATGTTTCGACGCATCACTCAGGAAATGACTTTTAATCAGAATCATATCTCCCACTTGGTAGTCGGGAGCGGGCTGGCGATGTTGATCAGCATACTTCTTATGCCGTAACTGTATTTTCTCAAAATTATCTCGGGCATCTCTTAAAGTGCTGGACATTTTCTTCAAGTAAGGTGTGATCTCTGCCACAAATGTATCGGATTGAAGAATCGGCCGTAAATTATACAAAACATCTTCTGCGATACTCAATTCTCGACCAAAATTCAAATAAGCAGGAGTTTGTTTGGTGCTGTGTGTGATGACGGTGTTCATTGCAAAACGTATACAGGACAATTTCCTATCCCACGTATCATGTTCACTTTGAACCAAAATAGCAAGCTGGGGTTTCATATCTCTATTTTTGCGTTCGACTGGATTTGCTTCCGGATGGTAGAGTGGTGTGAAGCATTGTTGAATATTTAATACATAGCTTAGTTGTTGCATCACATCACTAATAAATTGTACTCCATTGTCGCCAATTATTCTTCTGAGTATGCCATAACGCATAAAAATTTCATCAACTAATATTTCGGCACAGGCCATGGCTGTGGCATGTTTCAAAGCAAAGATTTCAACCCATTTGGTTGAAACATCTTCTATAATAAATATTCATCTATTTCCTCTGCTTGTCTCCGGCAATGGTTCAAATAAATCGATGGCAAGTACCTCAAAACGGCAGGCATATGCAGGAGTTTGAAGTAATCCCTCCGGTTTCTGATTACTGGCCTTATATTTTTGACATTCTGGACAGTTTTTAATATACTTAGCGATATATTCACGCATGTGAGGCCAATAATACCTCGTAGAAATACGTTGTGTTGTTTTTTCCGCACCATAATGCCCCGCTGATGGAGAATCATGAAACTCGTTCATGATTCGTAATAAACTTTGTTGTGGGGCCACTATTTGTGCATCTTCGGATTCTTGTTCCGGTTGATATCTGTATAATACTCCATTGTTGAGTAAATAGCCTCTCTCTGCCCAATGTTTTGCTTGTTGTATCATATCGACGTTTTCAAAACATTGCATAATTTTATATACTTCCGGATCAGCCATTTGTTCCTCTCGTACGACATTAGGTGTCTTCTTTGGAAGATCGACAATAGCCGTACATAATAAGCATGCATCTTCGCATGTTGGCCTTGAAAGAGTATCAGCCACCAAGTTTGCTTTTCCAGGTGTATAGCCGATTTTCAAGTCGAACGACTGTAACTGCAGAGCCTATCTTGCCAAACGACCAGTGGGAGATTTCAAACTCATCAATCATTTCAGAGGTTGATGATCAGTTTGAACGATCACTGTTGAACATTCGATATATCCGCGGAATTTATTTACCGCCCAGACTACTGCTAATGCTTCCCGTTCTGTGGTGGAATAATTTTGTTCTGCAGCATTTAACAATCTGCTTGCATATTCCACTGGTCTTTCATCCGTCGCTTCTCCTTGCAATAACACGGCACCAAGAGCATAACCACTAGCATCGGTCCGAAGTGTATATGGTGCGGTATCGTCAGCTTAACGCAAAATAGGTGCGGTGGTTAAAGCTTGCTTTAATTCGTTGAATGCTGCTTCTTGTTCCATGCCCCATACAAACGGAACATTTTTCTTCTGTAGATTTGTCAAGGGTTTGGCAATCTCTGAAAAATTTGCCACAAATCGTCGATACCATGAACATGTTTGTAGAAATGATTTAAGATGGTGTAAATTGGATGGTGGTTCTAAATTTGAAATAGCCGCAGTTTTCTCTGGATCCACTGATAAGCCATCCTGAGTGATGTAATGCCCCAAATATTTGACAGATTGTGACGCCAGGACACTCTTCTTCCTGTTGATTCGTAGTTTATATGACCTTAACCTCGTGAAAAGTTCATCTAGGTCGGCCAAGTGTTTTTCAAAGCTTTCTGAAATTAAAATTATATCGTCAAGATAAGCAAATAAACAAATATTAGATAAACCCGATTTTAAACGATCCATTAATCGCATGAAAGTTGCCGGAGCATTTTTAAGTCCGAACGGCAATCTTTTGAAACGGTACATACCATTAAGGGTCACAAAAGCGGTCTTATCTCTATCACATTCTCTAACCTTAATTTGCCAATACCCAGCCTTTAAATCTAACACTGATATATAACGCGTTTTCTTTGCCGCATGGAGAATATCTTCAATTCTTGGCATAGGGTATTTGTCACTTGTTGTGACCAAGTTAAGTTTCCTGAAATCTACACAAATTCGCCATGATTTGTCCTTTGTCGCTACCATAACAACCGGAGCGGCCCACGGCGACTCACATTCTTCAATTATATCTTCTGCCAGCATTTTATCGATTTCTGTGGCCAGAGCTTTTCGTTTGACTGTACCCAATGGGTAAGGTGGACTTGCAATAGGGATTTGATCTTTTTTCACTTCAATAGAATGTTCCGCAAAAGGCGTAGCAAAGATATCTTGGTTGCTTTCTAAAAGCAGCGAGCATGCTCTACGTTGTTCTTTATTTAGAGATAGGCCTTCGTCAGGGCGAAGTTCAAATGAATTTAGCTCAAGGGTTCTCGTTGGCAAGACATTATCTGGCGTAGAAAATTTGAAAACAGCATTTGGATCGTCTTCAAAATGCCAACTATTTGCTCCAACGTTAAGAACTATCTTAGCTTTACTTAGGAAATCGCAACCTAGTAAAGTTCGATTGTCCGTTATATTGTCGAAATATATCATTTTGATTGATATTACCTTATCAACTATACCGACTTCAACTGTGGTGGTTAAAACACTTGCTTCTTTGCGTGTTCCATCCGCAAGAACAATGTTTACTATTTCGGTTACAAACGAATAATTATCTTTAAGAACTGAGTACAATTTATCACTCATTATACTTCTACTAGCTCCTGAATCCGCTAGTGCTATACCGTTTCTACCTGCAACAGTAACAGGGAGATTTGGTTGTTCTTTTGTTACGCCGTTTTCATACATATTATAAAATTCGGCCATTTTAACAT
This sequence comes from Diogma glabrata, assembly GCA_963693315.1. Classification (NCBI taxonomy): domain Eukaryota; kingdom Metazoa; phylum Arthropoda; class Insecta; order Diptera; family Cylindrotomidae; genus Diogma; species Diogma glabrata. The sequence continues at coordinate 13,157 of CAVNZG010000910.1, forward strand.
TTGAATCGTTGTATTTAGAACCATAACATTTAATTGTTGCAGTTAAATTTGGTTTAGTTTCAGTTGACTCGGTTTTGTTACAATGTTTCTCTTTATCTACATTTAAAGAATTATTATTTGAATATTTTGCCCTATATCGTCTACTTTTATTGTGACCTGTCGCAACAGAATTTCTAAGTTCTGTTTTTGTTTCTAGAACCTTATTTCTATTATATGATTCCTCAAAATTTTCTTCAACGGATCTAGCTTTCGCTACTAGTTGTGCAAAGGTATCCACAGAGTCTCGAGTAACATTTCTACGAATTCTTTGATGAAGAAGTCCGTAGACCATATCGAGTTGTATTTTCTCTGATATTAGGTCAGGTAACTCGGCCAATAATGCTCGTGCATTACAAACAAATAATTCGGTTGACGTTTTATGGTCCTGTTCAACTGCGAACAATTCTCTATAAATTCGAAAAGGTGGATTTTTAACACCAAACGCGAGACGCAATTTATCTAAAGCTTCACTCCAGGAAGTTATTGTTTTGCGAACCCCGTGCCACCAAACACCTGCTGTACTAGTAAGCAACATGGAAAACCCTCTGATTGCGTTTTCCTCGGATACGTTTAAACAGTATTTATAAGTTGTTACTGCGTCTATAAATGCTTCAACATTTTCATTCTTATTACCACCAAACTTAGCGTGGCATCTAGAAAAATTTCCATCATTATGAGTGTGATAATTACTATTTTCACCCGTCATGTTATTCATCAGCATACGAAATTGTTCGTTTGTCAAAGAAATGTTTTGAGTTGCTGGTTGATCAAAAGATCGTTGACTATTAATGTACTCATTATTTATCCTATCGGATACATTACGATTTGGAGTTACAAAATCTTCTATGGTTTTTGATGATTCACCCTCTGTAACACCAACGGAGGTTTGTAGTTTTACTGTAGACGCAGCTGTAGGTTGCGTAGATAACCTTTTGGGACCCATTTTGATACAAAAATCAATTAATTATCTAATTATGAGCAGAAACGTACAAAGTTATATTTAATTTTCATAAAATGGCAACAATGACTATAAGATCATTGATTTAAAAGCAATTGCCAATAGATGTGGCGTTTTATGTATGATTATATAATCAAATTCTATTCAAAATGGATGACGATGGTATAAACTCACGGCCTTAGAATCGACGTAAAGGTGTACGTGTTTCAAACTAAAGTCCTTAACATATAAGTTTAAGTTTAAACGATCTAAATATTCCAGAATGTAATTTGACAAAACCACTTTTGCAACCACGTGAAATCTATAGACTTATTTCCCAAAATAGTATATAAATTAATTTCAAATGAAAACTACTATATATATTTATAGTAAATGCACACTAATGATATGCTTAATATATTTAAATTGTTGAAATTTAATTAGCGTGTACCTTCGGATTAACGTGACAATATACGCTATGGTACAATAATTTATTAACATGTGCTTTTATTTGAAAATTTGTAGCACAAAATTCTAGAATGTGATTCCACCCAAATAACCTTGAACAAATAAATCCAATTTGTATAAATAAGGATCGACACTTAAAACCGTGTGTGATTCATTAACCTATTCACACCCAATATCACGCTCAAAATTATTTAAATTGAAATTAGTATATTTACAGTATAGTATAAATGTAGTATACTATTAGTAATTAGTATATATATACATATATATATATATATATATATATATATATATATATATATATATATATATATATATATATATATATATATATATATATATATATATATATATATATATATATATATATATACACTCAAAAAAAAAACCAAGTGAAACTAATAAAATTCTACATACATTTTACAACTTTTTTATAAATATACAACACACAAAATTTTTTGTAAAATTTACATTTTTACAATATATATTGTCATTGTGAAAAAAAATATTTATAAACACTACAAATTCTTTTATTCACATACAACAAAGGATTGTAAGGTTTATAAATTAAATTATGAAAAAGGCAGAAACATTTTTTGGTTTAATAAATATTTTGTGAAATCATCAAACTAAATATTTTAGTTTATCAGAGCTATTGTGAAATTATGCAATTTATTAAATTGTTTTCACAAAAGTTTTAGAAAAAGAACAAACCCTTTTATAGTATCAACAAAAAGCATTTATGGATTTAATAACATTTTTTTGTAATATATATACATATAAATATATATATATATATATATATATATATATATATATATATATATATATATATATATATATATATATATATATATATATATATATATATATGTATATATATATATATATATATATATATATATATATATATATATATATATATATATATATATATATATATATATATATATATATATATATATATATATATATGTATATATATATATATATATATATATATATATATATATATATATATATATATAAACATTCACATGTAAAAACATTCACATATATCTTATGGGAGCCCCGTTAATAAATAAAACCCTTTTTTTGCATACATTTGTTATATTTTGTAAACAATTTATAGTTAAAATTTTTTACAATATTTTAGAATTCGGTATGTTGAATGGATTTTTGTTTATAAATTATAATGGCAGTTTCTTCTCTAATTTATCAGGAGTTACTCAAAGAACACGGTAACGTTTCTGGGTATCCGGCACACTAAAGCATAAAGATACATGTCTGTTTCCATTTTTTTCGTCCCTTCATGTGATATTAACGTAACTTGTGTTAAATGAAATAAAATTGCAGATTATCTTTTTGCTGTAATATTGAGAAAATTGCTACGTCACTCATTGGTTTTACATTTTCTTGGAGCATTGGTTTCGAGGAAGTTTCTTAGTTTTCATCTTACTTTGCCATTTTAAATCTTTTTCAGTCTGTAAAAAAATTTAAAAAATAAATATTTATCAACTTTTTCACCAAACTTACATGCTGCTTGTTTATATTTACCAATTTGTAACCTTATGGTTTCCTCTACTGTTGTAAATTAAGAAATATAGCTCCCGTTGAGGCGTTGAATTTAAATAATTTGAGACTTGAAACACAAGCATTTCTCCTTTGGTTCAGTTCTGCCCATGAACAATTATTTTTTTGTCATGAACAGTTCTTCCTTTTATAACTACGGCTACTTTTTAAAAACCATGAGTTCTATAAATGTTTAATTTAATAAGCTACTGGACAGATTTTAAATTTTTTTGTTGTGTTTAAAGGTTAAAGAAAGATTTTGATAATAATATTTTAAGTTATAATTTTTTAAGAATTAACTACGCAAAACCTCATTGATCGTTTTTTATATTTTCTTCTATAATTTTAAAACTTTATTAATTCATAAAAATTTAGGTTTTGGCGATATTTTTTGGAAATTATAGAAATTTTTGAATAAATCTATAAAGATGAAGTTTTTTTTATAAATTTCCATAGTTTCCAAAAAAAAATCGCCAAAATCTAAATCTTTGGTATTATGTAGAAAAGTAATGAAATTATAAGGCAAAAAATAAAATTCAACGGAGATGAATTAATTAATTAATTTTTTAATTCTTTTTATTATAACAACTACTCAAAAATTGTAATTGTATTTATTTAAACTAAAAAAAGACTTTTATTAGCAAAACAAAAAAAAATTAAAAGGCATTAAGTAGTTCGTGAAATACATCAAATTGAACATAATATGAAACTCGTGGTTTTTAAAATTAGCCCTAGCAAAATTCTCTTCTATATGAAATGTTGTTTTTTATT
>CAVNZG010000912.1:0-38661 GCA_963693315.1 Diogma glabrata
AATAAAAAGAGTAAAGCAAGCTACAGACCTACAATCAAATTGACAATCAATCGAAAACGAAAATAAACGAAATAGATTTTTATGACACCTACAATATTTTCTTCAATTTTTTGGATTTAAAAAAGAAAAAAAGAAAGACATAAAGAAATATTTCGTGGTTTTTCAGTTTATTTTTACTTTTTGTTGTTGTTTTGTTCCTTTTTTAATTTGTTTCGGTTTTCTCTCTTGTCAATCAATCGAAAACGAAAATAGACGAAATAGATTTTTATGACACCGAGAATATTTTCTTCAATTTTTTGGATTGAAGAAATATTTCGTGGTTATTCAAGCCGCTTTTTCAGTTGCTGCAGTGTTTGCGTTCCTTCATTCAGTTTTTTTTTTTAAACCAATCATATTTCTTAAAAATTGTGATTTTTTCTGCTGCAGATTTTTCATCAGAGTTGGTTTAATTTTAACTTTTTCTCTGAACAAAAAAAAGAAAGAGATAAGAACATTACAATTTAAAAAGAGAAAATACCGAAACAAAAAAAAATTGTGTATTTGTTGACATCACAAACGTCAAACATCTTGAATTTTGTAATTTGCTTAAACTGCAGAATTTATTGTACTGAATATTTTGTGATTATATAGTTTGTATATGAATATAATATTAATATAAAAACGTGATGTTATGCATAATGTTATTGCTATTACATGTTGTAAATATAAATATGAGCCATTTCAAACACTTGATTATTTTAAAATGCAGATGGCGACAAAATCGTTGTGCAAATTTTTCATCAACTAAAAAATCGAAGGGTAAAAAATTACTGAAGGAACGAAAACGTGAACGCACACACTGCAGCAACTGAAAAAGCGGCTTCTGTTTATTTTTAATTTTTTGTTGTTGTTTTCTTCTTTTTTAATTTGTTTCGGTTTTTTGTTGGTTATTGTCGTTTCATTTTTTTAAGGAAGAATGAATTCATTGTTTCTCAAATTTTATTTTTGTTGTTTTGGAATGAAAATAAATTTTTTTATATGAAATTTTCAATGATAATTTTTGTCAATCAGTTTTGTAATTTTAAGTTGAAAAATAGTTGAGGAAATAAAGCACTAACCCTAAGCAAATTGGCAGAGTAAGATGGATCGAGATGCGGGTTTTTTGCATTCGATTCAGGAAGCCGTCAGGAAAGTTTGTGAACATAGCCACTTTTCGGCAAAAAACCTTTGGAGTACCTAAGGGCCAGGGCGGGTTATATACACGAATATGATGTCGGCGATGGCCCTCGGAGTACCTAGCGCCCATGACGGGTATGTCTCACTCATCTCATGGAACTGTTCATAAATTCAGCTCGAAATTGATCAAAGCTCGTTACCTGGGGGTTTTTGGGGGCGCTGAACACGAATATGATGTCTGCGATGACCTTCGGAGTACCTAGGGGCCAGGGCGGGTTATATACACCTCATCTCCTTGAACTTTCCATAAATACAGCAAGAAATTGATCGAAGCTCGTTACTCGGGGGGGTTTAGGGCCGCTGAACACAAATATGATGTCGATGATGACCCCCGGAGTACCTAGGGCTCGAACTTCAGTAACCTTAAACATTATTTATTTATATCTTATTTATGCGATGAATATAATAAAGGAAAAAAAGCCGTAAAGTCTTTATAATACAAATGTTTTATTTATTTCGATTTACACAATTTATTAATTTTCTTTTCTTTCTTGCACTTATTTTCTTCATCCAGAAAAGCTTCGTCCAGATTTTCTGAAGATTGTGATTCCGTAAATTTTTGCATGTTCGTGCAGTTTGACCCTGCACAATTTTTACATGCAATATTGCATGCTAATCCGTGCTTTCGGCATCCACAAGTATTACACAGTCTTTTTTGCATGCACAAAATATTAAGCTCATAATATGGGGTGAGCCGGATATTTATGGAAAGTTGTATTTATTTATTTGTATTTATTTATCGAGCTGTATTTATGGAAAGTTCCAGGAGAAGAGGTGTATATAACCCGCCCTGGTCCCTAAGTACTCCGAAGATTATCTCAGACATCATATTCGTGTTCAGCGGCCCCAAACCCCCCCCCCCCCCAGCAACGAGCTTTGATCAATTTCGATCTGAATTAATGTAAAGTTCCAGGAGATGAGTTAGACATACCTTCCCTGGGACCTAGGTACTCCGAAGGTCATCGCCGATTTCATATTCGTGTTCAGCGACCCCAAAAACCCCCGGGTAACGAGCTTCGATCAATTTCGAGCTGAATTTATGGAAAGTTCAAGGAGATGAGGTGTATATAACCCGCCCTAGCCCCTAGGTACTCCAGAGGTTTTTTGCCGAAAAGTGGCTATGTTCACAAACTTTTCTGGCGGCTTCTTGAATCGAATGCAAAAAACCGCCTCTCGATCCATCTTACTCTGCCAATTTGCTTATGTTTGGCCTATTTTTGTGCTTTATTTCCTCGCCTAAAAGTTGCATAAAACATTCTGTTTTTTATAATAATTTATACATTGATTAATACAATGTTTAGCAATTTATATATATGAACCGTTTTTTTTAAAGTGGAATAAGTCCACTTTTGGAAAAAATTGAGTTAGTGGTAGTTTTAGAAAGATAATGAAGGCCTCTTTTTATATATATAATCATACTTTCAATAGAGTCCGATTTAGGGTTGAGCGTTAGTGGAGAAATGGCTAAAGATCAATTTCAACATTTTATTTGTTAATATCAATAGAATAACTTTTGTTAATTTTATTTTTTTTTTAAACTAGCAACTTTTAAATAAAACAAAACAGAAGTTTCTATCTTTAATAGAACCAAAGTTATGAATTTTTGAAAATAACTCATCAAGAAATTTAGAACCGCTATATTTTCCAAAAACAAAAATCCTCGAACACCCATTTCTTTTTTTCGATATAAAACGCATAAAAAAAATTTCAGCCAAATCAAAAATGTGTCGGTAAAAAAATGACCCATTTACATGGGACTTGTACTTCCTCTTGTTCTTAGTTTTTAGAAAATATTAATATTGAAAGTGGAAGGTCCACGTCCATTTGGAGTCAAAAAATCAATTATTTTCTTTTTAATTTTAAATAATTATTATTGCATAATAAAATTAAATAGGTTTAAAGGGTGAAAAATATCACAAAATTTTAGTAACATTTGCCAATGTTTTTATATTGATGCAAACGCAAATCCTTAAATATCTCAATATATGAAAAAAAGGACTTATTCCACTTAAAAAAAACGATTCATATTATAATAATTTTATTAACTACAAGTTTAAATGAAATTTAATGAAACATTACAATTCGTTAGTTGAGATGGGTTATATTTAATGTAATTAAATCTCTAACTTAGTCAAATCTCAATACATAGTTCCAAATATAAAAATTTTAAAAACTATTTTAATTGATTATATGGACATGTTTCATTCATTATTTTGGGTCTTTGAACAGCCGAGGATTTAAATGATGGTATACGTTTTTAGGGTTTCTCTTTCAATAAAAACACTATTTTTAAGAGTAAAACGTGTTTTCCCATTATCTCGATTACCTCGTAAACTACTAATCTTATGAGATGCCAACTTGTTCACATAAGTTGGCGAGATTAAAAATAAATAAAGTTTTTTTCGTTTGTTTTAAAGGATTATGTGATTATGTGTGAATTTGCTTACTGAGTAAAGTAAGTATTCAATGAAATTACTCTACTTCGGTATTCCTTAAAAATGTATTTTAGAATTTAACGCCAGTAACAATTTTGGTGATAATTGTCCAAGACGTTGGACTTGGCAAATAATATGTTGTATCAATAACATGCAAAGTAAGAAGCATTCACCTTGATTGGGTTCAGCGATGAACAGTCTGCATACCGTAGTTTCTTTGAATAGAGCAGATTGTTTGTCGTCTCGTTCAATCAATTCAATCATCTCAATCATCTCTAGCATCAATAAGTTTTAACAACTGTAATTTAAACTAGTTCTTTATTTAGGAAATTAAATTTAAATAATTTTGTTATTTAGGCAACAAATAATTATGTCTCAAACAACATTACAATTATTCTGGTTTTGAAATAAATCAACAAAATACCACTCGATATTGAAATCTTTACAACCAATTTTCATTCAATGGGAAACATTAAAATGCAACATTTTTGTTATAGTATGAATATAAATGTATGGATGTGTGTTGGGTTGTCTAGTGGAATCATGCAGGACTCAAATTTGGCATACAACATGGAATACGTTTATTGAACGGCTTAAGGTGATTATGATCGGCATTGATCCTAAGGCGATTTTAGTTCTCTATTCAGCAATTGGCGTTAGTCATAGTGACATGCAGGCAAGGGAAACATCTGGAGTAGAATACGAGTTATTTGTAACCCTTGTTAGTTGTGGTTCGTTGAGAACTCCAAAGTTGGAACCGTCAATTTTGTCAGCAATGCTTTCGTCTCGTGAATGAGTATTCAGATGTGAGCTCCCTAGTCATGAAACGAAATGAATGGAACCTGACTACATAGACCGAAAAAGCATTTCATGGCATGTAAACGAAAGAGAGAACATTTACATTTTATTTTATATAGAATATTGATTTTACCATGCACGGTTTTTAAATTATTGGCAATTATTATTTGAATTGATAATTTATTTTCCTATTTAAAGCATTCTTTTATTATATTTATTTATTTTATAGACCTAGAGATCTATCTACCTAGAGATCTGTTGTGTTTAACCCTGATCTGAAAGTATCCGTAAGTAAGTCCGTGTAATTGAATATTGCCTTAGTTACCATAAACAGCTTTGAATAAGATATCATCCCATGTAAGTTTTGTTTACTTCATAGTCTTTTTTTTTCTTCTTTTGTTTTAACAGACTCACTCCTACCAATAAAAACACTAAACCCGTCCTAACACATAATATATAATATAATAAAGTTCAATCTAAACCTTTTAATTTAAAACCAAAAATTTAAAAATACAAAACAAAATAAAAGAACCAACCGAAATGAACTTGTACAACCTTATATTTATATATATATTTATATATACAAAAATAAATAAAAATAAAATTGCAAGCAAAAGAAAAAAGAAAGAAAAAATTGAAGAAAATGATTGAATGTCTATTTCTTCAATTTTTAACAAAATACTTCGTAAAAAAAAATCTTCAATCATATTGTCAAATTGATTGTAGGTCTGTAGCATACTTAAGATATTAATATGTTATAAAGAATAAGAAAATAGTTATTTGTTCAACTAGGCAGCATAGTAGTAAATTGACTGCCGCGGCTGATAGTTCATAGCCGAGCGAGCGAGGCTAGGAATTCAGCCAAGGCAGTCAATCTACCTTGCTGCCGAGTTGAACATATAATTTTTTGATATGTAATTTAATAATTATTACTTTAAAAATAAAGCAAAATTTTAAAAATGAAAAAAAAAATCGATTAAAAAATTTTTTTTTTAATCGCAATATCTGTTTATTTCTATGAAGTCTAATTATTTTGCTGCCTAGGCAGCAAAGTACTTGCTTTGCTGCCTAGGCAGGAAAAGTGCCACTTTGCTGACTGAAATAAGTCTGCAAAATTTATATTTGCTGTCTATCGGAGAAAAAATATATTTTTGATGATGTAATTTTCTTAAATAAAAATATTTAAATAGTTATAAAATAATAATATACATTAAAAAATTGAATTCCTTTATTTTGTTAAACAAATTTGACATATTTAAGAAATGTGACTTTTTTCTGTTCGATTCTCAACTATTTTAAGGGCAAAACTGAAAAAATAAATGCAAAACTACAAAAAAAATGCAAGACTGAAAGAATTTTGCCCGCTCTGAGGTCAAAACTTAAATCGAGAAAAGAAAACGCTATTAATTATATACCTATATGTGCAATTTAATTGACTGAAATTCAATCTTAAACTATTTGTGTTGAATATAAAGTTTTTTTGGTTAACATTTTGCCCCCTTTTGCGTTTTTGAAAATATGGTCACCTTATGTCTTGTAAAAAGTGGTCGGTGTCCATCAAACAAATGCTGATTTTATAAGTTTGTGGTTATATTTTTTGTAACTTTCCGTCTTTTATTTTTATTTATGTTCTATAAAACATTTTTGGACAATGCAATTGAATAAAATTTTTATATAAATGATAGATGATTTGACTGAATAGGCCACATTATTAAGATTTTTCGTACCGTTCGTAACATAGATCCAGTGGAAATAGCTTTTTATAAGGAAAAAATTAGTAACAAAATGAAAACTAATGGACAAGGAAGAAAATATTGCGCAAATGATGGGAAACATAAATTAAAGGTCATCCGAGTTACGAGGGTGAAACGGTGAGCTTTTAGTGGTAAAAAATGGTTTTTCATGATTTTCAGCAAAACTAGACCTTCTATCGAAAAAAAATAAAGCAAAAGTTGTAGGTAATAAAAAGGTCTATAACTTTTATGTAGGCCAAAAACGTGGCCTCATTTTCACGCCAAAATTCTCCTGTATGGAGTTTTAAAAAAAAAAACATTAATTATTATTTTTGTTGAAACGTCTACTTTTAGATGGTGTAAAAAAAAATAAGCATTACCAAGGAAAAATTTTCCAGGAAATGCGAAAACTGAATAAACTTGATTTTAAAAAGTTATTTTTCAATCATTGTTTAAAATTTTTCATTATTTGTTAAAATTTACAGTTGAAATACTTAAAAAAAAGATAGATATTAATTAATTTTCTTTAAATATTTCCTAGAAACAAATTGACTCTGTCCAATGCAAATAAATTTCACTTTGGTTAAACAAAGTTTATTTTTATATATTGATTGACGAACATTATACAAAATTAGTAAATATAATTAACAACGAACGAAGTGATTAATATTTAATAATTAATAATGTAATAATGTAATAATGTAATATATAAATATATATACATATTTTTTTGTTTTACTGTCTTCGCTTATCATATATAGTCGTTTGGCACCAAAATTTTTCCGAAATTCCGAGATGACGCAATAGATCGATTTTTCTATGAAATCTACCTTAAACTTAAATTGCCTCATTTATTTTTACAATAATAATTTTACTTATGTCCACAAAAATACCTATGGCTTACATGTCAGATTCTATTACTTCTTATGAAAATGAAAACGATACTTTGTTAATGATTATATAGGTCAATATATCTATATTTGCATTACATTCAAATGTGGGCTTACTTAGGCTTTTTGTGACCAATTCAACTCAAGCATTTCAGAGAATTTGAATTGTTTATTTCAACAGCATCCCGTTCAGAAATTAGGGAAAGCCTAAATACAGTCAGGGTGTAATCAAGGGTAAACTCTTTTAGAACAATCTGATGTGGGACTGTTCCAGGTGTGATTTAGAATTACCTTTTAGGGTTAACCTTATTTGTATATATCCGGCCCTGAATTGGTTTTTCGCATTTGATCCCTAGGTAGTTGGACAATCTGATCAGGACCTGACAAGAAATACCTCACTAGTGTTTGCCCTATTCAATTGTATCCGGCCCCTATCCGAAATCACTAATTTCGCTAATAGGGTCGGCCTTATTTATCCTGATCTAAGCCCCCTTTCATTTGATAAAATTCTATTTGGTGAAAATTTAGTGGAGCTAAAACAATTCACCTATAGTTTACTTACCGTTTTTCGGTTGAAAGACTATTAATAGTGTTGATAAAATTGTGTACCCAATAAAAAATACCACTTGGCTATCCTTTTCACTAGTCATATCTAACTGCTATTTTAAATGGTATGTTAAATCTCACGTTAGCTCGTATATCAATAAAAGAGACTAGAGCACGGCGCAAGCGGAATGCGCACCATATTAGCAAACAATCTACAAATCAATAAAAAAGGAGTGATCATCACTAGATTTAAGTATTTTAGATATTTAAAGAAAGAAAACGGTTACCTTACTTTGATATCAATACCCGAAGCAATGGTATCAAATAATTACAGCTTAACAATATTTGTAATTAAATTTTTTTAAACCAGCAAAAATCAATCCGTATACTAACATTCCATTGATCTATATATATAAGAAGTTTAGTTTTTCAATGTCACTAGCATACATAAAAAATATATTATGATTCGTTGATGTTGTGTACTTCAAAAATCATTTAAAATATTTCTATAATTATAACATAACTCATTTGATTTTTTATAATTTCTCTTACATTTTATTCATCAAAAATAATACCGAGTAAACAATCACATTTCTTAAGAAAAACAACATTAGGATGAGAAAACTCAGGAAAAATTGATAATAATTGAAAATGTTCAATATACTTATAAATCATTTCAAATGAATATTTGTGTAATGAAACCAACTGAATTGGTTTATGAAAAATTATGATTTGGTTAAATCTGTTGCGTGTTGTTCTTCTAACAATTCGTTTTATTGTGTTACCAGCCTCGTTGTATAAAGTAAAATCGAATAATTTATCATTAGCAGCTCTCAACCAGAAGCGTTTTATAGTAATGTTTTCTTTTACCGAAAATATCGATTTATTAGCTCTCTGCAGAACACATTTCCTTTTTTCTTCTGATTCTGGAGCTTTGGCTCGTTTCTGTTATAAAATTCATCTCATTTATTTCAGCATTTGTTGCGATATAGACACAAAAATCGACAAACATTCTGAGCAAGTAAGTATATTTAGTTCTGATAAAAAGCAATTTGCAAATTCTTGTGACATTACCGGAAATCGTATAGATTTGAGTAAATGTTCAATTACTTGCCTTTTGTCATTCGCATCTATTTTTTGTTGAGTGCAATAATTGTTAGTCCACCTATTAATCCATAGTAAATGCCTTTTTCCAAACAATCGAACACCATATCGAATTTTATAATATTTTCTAGTGTCTTTAAACCAATTTTAAGAAACTTGTTACGCTGCACTCAAAAAAATTTGCCCGGTAAGATTCACAAAATCGTTTTGTAAAAGTGCTAACAAAATTTTTTTGTGAATTTGCCAAGAAATGATAATCTTGATACAAAATTTTGTATAGTCTATTTGACTTTTTTAAATCTAAAATAAAAATTGTAAACTAACCAATTGTTTTTGTGATTTGGATTACAAATGTACAAAATCATAAATATTTCTAGATACAAATTTTTTTCATTCTTTTAACAAAAATATTGTTAAAGTTTATGTTGATTTTTTTAAATTTTAAATCATATCTCACTTATCCATAACAAAATAAAATTCAACTGTACAAAATTTTGTCAACAGAAAAATGACATTCTACAATTTTTATTGTCAAACTTAATACGAATATTGTCGATTTTTTTTATACTTTACAAAGAGACTTATGCAATTTAAAAAAACAAACACATTTTTTACAAAAAAAAGCTTTGCTTTTACAAATGCTTTTATAAATTTTCATAAATTGAAATTATATATAACCAAAATTGGTATTAAACAATTTCAGTTTCAATTTGGTTGTCTAAGTTAAAATTCGCAGATATTTTTTAAAATTGTGATTATTTAGCAAGGTTTATTGAGATAAATAGTGTCATGATAAATAGTGATAGTGAAAATACGTATATGATAAATTTAGAAGACTATACTCTATGCACAGGTGAGAAATTTTACATATTTCCATATTAATAGGCCACTTACCGATTGCGTAGATATTGGAATTGACTCTTAGAGATAATGGATGAAATGAGTTGGATCAGATCTATAACATATTACAAAACCTACGTAATCGGTGACAGCCAGCATAAAGTAAAAAGATATCAAAACTTGTTCATTGTTTTTTTTAGATGCTGAAATTGAATTTACAGTGCTACCTCAGTTGGAAAGCTTAGGCTGTGATAATATAACGGCGTATAATATGTTTTAAATTTGAGTTTTTTAAATGATGCAGATATTTCAAAATAAAAATATAACATAAAAAAAAATATAATAAAAATTAATAATAATAAAAAATAAAAATAAAATAAATGTTAGAAAAAAATTGTGTTTTATTTATTAACGATGAACTAATATAAATGAATGACTGTTTTACAAAAAAAAAATATTAAATCCATAAATGTCTTTTGTTGACCAAATAAAAAAATTTGTTATTTTTCAAAAACTTTTGAGAAAACAAAAATTAATTTTGAGGATTTTACAAAAGATTTAATAAAATCAAAAATGTTTCGGGCATTTTTACAATTTAATTATAAAGCATACCATCTTTTGCTTGAAGAATTTGTAGTGCTTACAAATAATTTTTTGTATATCTACAAAATTTATTGTAAAAATGTAAATTTAACAAAAATTTTTGTGTGTTGTATATTTATAAAAAAACTGTAGAACCTATGTAGAATTTTGTTAGTTACACCTAGTTTTTTTTTTGAGTGTGCAAAACTGTTTTTAGATTGAGTTTTAGGCGGGTTTCACTTAAAGTAAATTACATATTGTAATTTTCATTCGCACAAAAATTGTACAACGGTATAGTAGAATCAAGTAAATGCGTATCACTGAAATAATCAGCTATCATGTCCTCCAGTTTAAATACTTCATATTTTTTGGCTAGATGTAGGATACTGAGCACATTATTTTTATTCAAATCACACGTATCACGATAAATAAATTTTAAAAAATCCAAAAAGTCATCATATTTCACGTTTTGAATCAAAATTATTTTTTTCTCACCATAACTTTCATTAAATTGTTCGCGAAAAACTCGACTGCGTTTGGCTAATTCTAATCCGTGTGCGTATATTGTTCTATTTTCCACTTGAAATTCTTATTGCAATTTTTAATATAAGCTTTATATGGATTATGTATAGCAAGTTATTATTAAATTGCAACTAATTTGAATGCAAAACTACAAATTTTAGTACAACTTTAACGTAATAATTTATTTTTTATAGAAATGGTAGAAGTTTGAAAACAACTTGTTATACGCTAGAAGTTTGAAAACAACATGATAATGCAAAGAGCATTAAAATTTAACTTTAAAGCAAGCTTTGCCTTATTTTATAATGGAGACTTCCGTATGACCTATATGTGTAGCAATTTCCATTACATATTCAGTTTTTTTTAACTGTGTATGTTTAATGAATCCTGTCGGCAATTATAAAGTATGCTACAGACCTACAATAAATTGTACAATAAAACGTTGTGACGTCATAACGAAATAAAATTTAGGGGATTTTTACGACACCTACCATATTTTCTTCAGTGTTTTAAAAAAACTGAATAACCATGAAATCTTTCTTCAATTAAAAAACTGAAGAAAATATTGTAGGTGTCGTAAAAATCCCCTAAATTTTATTTCGTTATGACGTCACAACGTTTTATTGTACTATTCAATTGTAGGTCTGTAGCATACTTAAGAAATAAAATTGGATTAGTACTTTTAACTAACGCAAGTAGCTTAGAAGCTAGATCGCACTTATAATTTTTACACATATTTGCCTGAATTTAGGTTCAGATGAAGAAATATGTATATGTTTTTTCCGTTTTTTTATTCCATTTTATAATGCAACTTGTTTTGAAAAATATGGAATTTTCATTGTGTAAATTTTAAACACTACACGTTGCAGACAACAACCTGAACTTGGTAATTGGTATGTAAAATTCTAATGCTTGTAAAAACTAATACAAAATTCCATCAAAACAGGGTTTCAGTGTTTGGGTGCGTTTATGTTGGAGCTTCCATAATAGCGCCGACCTTCGAAGTGATTCAAGCGAAGAAAATGAATACATGCTTTCCAATAGGAGTGTTTATGTTGAAGCATCGATAAAAGAGTCAAGCATCGAGTAAAGCGTCGATAAACGATTTGTTCTTTTTCGACGCTTCTATCGAAGCTCGATGCTCATTTTATTTATTTTATGAAAAAATACATAAAAATAAAAATATTAGTTTTAATTAATTTAAATTTTTAAAGTTTATGAAAAATTGATTATTAAATTAATTAAGTTTATTGTATATATTTTTGTAAATTTTATTAAAATTCTCGAAGCTCCAACATAAACGTTGTAAAAGAATAGCGCTATTCAACGCTTTTATCACTGCTTGACTCGTTTATCGAAGCTTCAACATAAACAGACCCTTTGAAATTTAAAACAAACAGTTGATCACAAAATCCTTCTGTCACGTTGTTTAATAACGCTAGAAAGTTAATCAGTTCGACCTGGCATCAAACGACTAAGTATACGGATCAGTACATAAAACAAAATTCAAAAATATTTGTAAACATTGGATACGTTATTGCAATGAATGTTTCGCCCGGTTTTTTAATAAATTTTACTTTAAAATGGTTTTGTATCTTATTTTCTTAGAATCACGTGATTTCATCATATATAAGCCAGTTTTTTACAGTTGGTTGATATATAATGCTGAACTATAAACGTGTAAATTAAATATATAAATTTAATTTCATCTTTGGTGGATTAATATTTTCTGTTTGACAGGCAACAAATGATTATAAAATGTGGTATCGTGTGAGTGTTCCTGGGGTTTGTCTCTATAGGCTTTTGATTACTCATTTTATTTATATTTGTTTAGACTACGTTTTCTTTATACTATTCATTATTTTTCGATGAATGACAACAATGAAGACGATTCTTTATTACATAAAACTATATAATTTTGATTATATTCATATTGATTTTCAATCACATATCGTTATTTATTCAATAATAATAATATGCAAAATAATGATTAGGATTTGTGATATAAATATAATGAGCATAAAAAACTAATTCAATTTGTTTTATGGTTCAAAGAAATGTTTATTTAAGTTGTAACATATACACAATACAACACCAATTGAGTTGAGAAAAGTGTCTGAAATATCGAGATTTTGATATAAAAGAAACAATGTGGATGATTGGAGAAGTTATTTAAGGAATTATACTTTTAAGCATTACGACTTGACACAATACGATATATTCTTATTATATGTATTTTAATTTTAAGATGTTGTGATCAACGTGAAAATCAATGATTTTAATAAAAAACTATTGCGACGCTGATGCATAGGCTTATAACACCACAGCTCTGGAAACATAATGTTTTGAATATATAGTGAGCTAATTTCTTTCAAATACTTCAATAAATGGCAAACCAATGTTATAGATTTCGCGTATAAAAACATTAAAGCAAGCTGTAGTAGCCCCCCAACAGACATAAATTCTCTCGTACGAATAGAGAAAGTAAAAAAATTTTACCGGAAGTTGCAGAATTGTTGCAAATCATGCTCCAAGCATATATACCAAGTTTAATCAAAATTAATTATCAGGAACTGATGTTATTGTGGTTTAAAATAAACAGGAGCTCGGGATGCAAAATTCATTCACGAACGAATGTTGTATGCTCGCAACAAACATTAAAAACAAAGTGACAAAAACCAACTGTTGTATGGTGGAAACCCCAACCGTTTAAAAAGAAACTTCTTAACCGGAAGCTGGAATGCAGAATTATATTGGAAATAAATTTAGGGTATGTAAGATTTTTTTCTCGATAGATTGCATTACACAATTAAAAATTGTGGTGAAATAAAAATTAATATAGAAGATGGTGATCTAAATCAGCTTCATAATATGACCGATTTGGTAATTGATTGGTTAGATTCATTAGATATCAATATTTAACTTGTAAATTTTTCAAAACTTTGTTAAATAATATACTTTTTTTTGTAAGTGAAACTTCTTTATCGGCGTATAAGAGAAATTTTATAGCAGTATAAAAAAAAATGAAACGTTTTTCGGTTACGCGTTACGCGCAATGTTTTTTTTTTATTTATAGATTTTAATTTTGTTTTGGTAATTTTATTTTTATAAGTTTTAATTTTGTTTTGGTAATTTTATTATTTTTTTTTTTTTTATAAATAAGAAAATTAAAAATAAGAGTTTTTTTTGTTTTCAAGATAAGGCAATGAATATTATGAAAGATAAAAGCTTTATTTTATATTGATTAATATCTTATCAGAATTGATTTTTAAAATAAAATAAAAGGAAAAGATTTATTTATATTAGGAAGGACTTAAAGCAGTAGTAGGTTTTGTGGTATGACTTGAATTTAAATATAATTACTTTACAATGCAATCTTTTACCGTGGGCAAAATTTAAAAAAGCAGAAACATTCATAAAGTTTAATCTGAAAATGTTAATTGTGAAAATATTTGCCAAATTAATTTCAGATTATTGAGAGATATATAACGCATAAAAGTATTTCGAAATATTGCTGAAAGCCTTTTGGCGGCTTGTAAACCTGCTTTATGAGGAACTCCAAAGTTCTACCACAGTTCAACTAATCGCCTGTCAATAGAACATGCAAACATTTCCAAATCTTGTTAAAGAATTAAGCGTTTTGATTTTACTTACCATCAACCGTTGCAGGCGAACAGTGTGGAGTGTATCAGAGATATATACGAAGATATATACTCACCAAACCATTAGTTATCAATAATCGGCGTTTTTTTTTCTTAAGCCTTATCTACCAAATTTCTGTACACAATTTCTCAGGGTTGTTAATATACACGTATAAAACGTTTTATACGTTACACGTATAATACGTAACGTATAAAACGTATAAAACGTATATAACGTATAAAACGTATAATATGATTTTGTTTTTGAAATTCATTCATAAAAAATTAAAAATGCTTCTTACTTCAGATATTAATTATATTTTTAGTAAAAATATATATATTTTAGTAAAAATATAATTATGTAGTTATAAATTATTTATATATTTTATAATTTATAACAAAAACTATTTAAATTCTAGATGTTATTTGAATGTAAACTTTTATACTTTATACGAAAGTATCAACACCAATGAAATAAAATAATTAAAATATCAACACCAATTGAGTTGAGAAAAGTGTCTGAAATATCGAGATTTTGATATAAAAGAAACAATGTGGATGATTGGAGAAGTTATTTAAGGAATTATACTTTTAAGCATTACGACTTGACACAATACGATATATTCTTATTATATGTATTTTAATTTTAAGATGTTGTGATCAACGTGAAAATCAATGATTTTAATAAAAAACTATTGCGACGCTGATGCATAGGCTTATAACACCACAGCTCTGGAAACATAATGTTTTGAATATATAGTGAGCTAATTTCTTTCAAATACTTCAATAAATGGCAAACCAATGTTATAGATTTCGCGTATAAAAACATTAAAGCAAGCTGTAGTAGCCCCCCAACAGACATAAATTCTCTCGTACGAATAGAGAAAGTAAAAAAATTTTACCGGAAGTTGCAGAATTGTTGCAAATCATGCTCCAAGCATATATACCAAGTTTAATCAAAATTAATTATCAGGAACTGATGTTATTGTGGTTTAAAATAAACAGGAGCTCGGGATGCAAAATTCATTCACGAACGAATGTTGTATGCTCGCAACAAACATTAAAAACAAAGTGACAAAAACCAACTGTTGTATGGTGGAAACCCCAACCGTTTAAAAAGAAACTTCTTAACCGGAAGCTGGAATGCAGAATTATATTGGAAATAAATTTAGGGTATGTAAGATTTTTTTCTCGATAGATTGCATTACACAATTAAAAATTGTGGTGAAATAAAAATTAATATAGAAGATGGTGATCTAAATCAGCTTCATAATATGACCGATTTGGTAATTGATTGGTTAGATTCATTAGATATCAATATTTAACTTGTAAATTTTTCAAAACTTTGTTAAATAATATACTTTTTTTTGTAAGTGAAACTTCTTTATCGGCGTATAAGAGAAATTTTATAGCAGTATAAAAAAAAATGAAACGTTTTTCGGTTACGCGTTACGCGCAATGTTTTTTTTTTATTTATAGATTTTAATTTTGTTTTGGTAATTTTATTTTTATAAGTTTTAATTTTGTTTTGGTAATTTTATTATTTTTTTTTTTTTATAAATAAGAAAATTAAAAATAAGAGTTTTTTTTGTTTTCAAGATAAGGCAATGAATATTATGAAAGATAAAAGCTTTATTTTATATTGATTAATATCTTATCAGAATTGATTTTTAAAATAAAATAAAAGGAAAAGATTTATTTATATTAGGAAGGACTTAAAGCAGTAGTAGGTTTTGTGGTATGACTTGAATTTAAATATAATTACTTTACAATGCAATCTTTTACCGTGGGCAAAATTTAAAAAAGCAGAAACATTCATAAAGTTTAATCTGAAAATGTTAATTGTGAAAATATTTGCCAAATTAATTTCAGATTATTGAGAGATATATAACGCATAAAAGTATTTCGAAATATTGCTGAAAGCCTTTTGGCGGCTTGTAAACCTGCTTTATGAGGAACTCCAAAGTTCTACCACAGTTCAACTAATCGCCTGTCAATAGAACATGCAAACATTTCCAAATCTTGTTAAAGAATTAAGCGTTTTGATTTTACTTACCATCAACCGTTGCAGGCGAACAGTGTGGAGTGTATCAGAGATATATACGAAGATATATACTCACCAAACCATTAGTTATCAATAATCGGCGTTTTTTTTTCTTAAGCCTTATCTACCAAATTTCTGTACACAATTTCTCAGGGTTGTTAATATACACGTATAAAACGTTTTATACGTTACACGTATAATACGTAACGTATAAAACGTATAAAACGTATATAACGTATAAAACGTATAATATGATTTTGTTTTTGAAATTCATTCATAAAAAATTAAAAATGCTTCTTACTTCAGATATTAATTATATTTTTAGTAAAAATATATATATTTTAGTAAAAATATAATTATGTAGTTATAAATTATTTATATATTTTATAATTTATAACAAAAACTATTTAAATTCTAGATGTTATTTGAATGTAAACTTTTATACTTTATACGAAAGACTATGTTACTGTACATTAAACTGGTTAATAATCTTTAATTCACTAGATTTGAATATTGAAAATTTTGAATTATGTATATATTAGAGATTTTTTTGAGTACATCAACTCAAGCAATTAAATTATTTTTGAATTTTTCAACACGTAGGTCATATCGTCATATAGTATAGTAGATTTCATATAGTAGATTTTCTTTCATTTTGATTCCAACATTTACTTAATGGGAAACATTTTGAAATAGAAACATTTGGCTCATGAACTTAATTATTTGGAATCATGAAATGTTATTGAATATATAAAACATGGTTCAATTCAACTTCAGCTCCTCCCATCTAATAAGAACAGCTGGGAAATATTATGTTGTTGCAGAATAAATGTCGTTTTTTTCATAGCAGTTAGGAAAATTATTAGAGATTATTAGAGAGATGGTTTTAAAAAAAATTTGTTGTGTGAATCCGGGTTGCACCACTTCCAATTAATAGACACAGTTTGAAAATAACAGGCTCTTCAAATCTTCTTTTTATACAAAAGTTGTAATAGTTAAAATATAAAATATTTCTTTGGTTTTCATTTATTTTTATTTTTAATACAAGGGGAACGCAAGAGAATACAAGACAGTATACAGTTAAAATATGTATTTACGTCAAACGAAAAAGTTTAGTGAGAAGTTTATTGAGTAAATTCAATTTTGGTCATTGATGAATAATAGGTATGGTTGGAAATGTCAACTTATTGCAGACTAAATTTGTTTTGAAAATAAATAATTATATTTTGAAAAGAAGCATTTACGTTAAATGTAGAAGTTTTCTGAACTCATAGGAAAAGTTGGGTAAGAAATTATCATGACGACGCTATATTTTATAAAGCAGCTATTCCTATTAGTCCCGAAATATAGGCTTTATAAATATTAAATATCACGAGTACGATGAATAATACGCCCGCGATAATGTTATATAAATGCATTTTTATTTATTAAGGATTTTACTTTTATACGGTATAAAACGTAAATAATTGTGTGTTTTATACTGTACGTTTTATACGTTTTATACGTACGTATAATACGTGTTTTATACGTTACCGTATTATACGTTACAACCCTGCAATTTCTACACACACTCCTTTTTTTATTTTTAATTGTAAAATCCAAATTCACTCAAAATATTTTTAATAAATCAATTTTATTTAAAATAATTTTTACTACATGTTTCGAAATTCAAAATTTCATCGACAGGCATTTTCGTACAATTAAAATTATTTGCTGCTTTATATACCTAAATGCTATATATAACTAAAACTGTTATGTATTTGTAAAATGTTTCTATTTAAAAAAGGGGCGTAAAAATAAAAATTTTAAAGGGAAAAAAAGAAAAAACTTTTTTATAATTAAAAAAAAAATAAGGAGGACTGGTTGAAAATTAATTAAGTTGAAAAAAGAGGGAAAAAATATAAAAGGAAAGAAACAAAAACACAAAAAAAAAATTTTTTTTTTAAATTAAAAATGTTGAAAATTAATTAATAGGCCAATAGAATTACGGATTGTACGTGTTGTTGTCGGTAACAGGTCAGAAATTTTTTTAATCTCTGGGGTAGGGTACTCACATAATGCACATGTCGAGTCCACTCACCCGGCACCTGGGGACTGGAGTTATGCAACAAAGTGTGCTGGAAATTTTTTTTTGCTTCCTTGTAAGCGATATAACTCGTAAATGGTGCACTTTAGGATACTGGTGCCATGGAACTTTTTTGTTACTTAAATGTTTTTCTATAACTTAAAATAAAAAAAAAACAAAACTAATTTGTTTTGTAGCAAATTTTTGCGAAAAATGTCTAAAAAACGATATTTTTCAATTGAGTTTAGTTGTTTGCAAATAATTGTTTATAACACAATTGACCCCTGTATCTTGTAGCAGAAACCTCAATAAAAAAAGGAAGCTTCAGAACGTTTCATTCGGCCTGATAGTTTTTGCACAATTCCATTTTGCACTTAATGCCCCTAAAAAAGTTGTTAACTTTGGGCAGGCCGCAAGGTCTGAGTTTTCATCCGATCGCAATCTGCTTGACGGGAATTGAAAGGGTGTAGTATTAGCTTTAAATAGCATCTGTGTTGCTTATACCCATATTCAATATTAAAACAATTACAGTGGTTCAAAAAACCGCGAAAATTCCTTAGTTGCAAAATTAAATTTCTCAACGAATTTTCAACTTAACGAGATGCGTTTTTAAAATTTGCAAAGTGCTTAGAAAACCTCAGATTTTAGGAAATAGACCTCTCTAACATGATTTGGGACATGATTACACATAAGTAGTTCATTACTTTTTCATTAAATTTATTTGTCATTACAATAATACTCAATTATACATCGTGTCGCTACGTACGTTTTACGTATACTATACAGGACGTTTTATTTTTTCATAGAGTACGTTACAAGCAGTAGTCAGAGTAACCAACCGTGAGTTGGGTAGGCACAGACCCAGCATCTTGTGAGCACAACAGTATCATTTTAGAGGGAAATTCTCGGTTCCTGTCGATATATGGCATACAAAATCAATGTCACAATCGTGGTTTCAAAAACAAACTGGGCCATAACTCGGTCCAAATCATGTTAGAGAAGTTTCTTTTTAAATCTTCGGTTTTCTAAGGAATTTGCAAATTTTAAAACCGCATCTCGTTAAGTTGAAAATTCGTTGAGAAATTTTATTTTGCAACTAAGGAATTTTCGCGGGTTTTTCAAACCACTGTAGTTGTTGTTAATATTGAATATGGGTATAGACAACACAGATGTTATTTAAAGCTGACACTATACCCTTTCAATTCCCGTCAAGCAGATTGCGATCGGATGAAAACTCAGACCTTGCGGCCTGCCCAAAGTTAACAACTTTTTTAGGGGCATTAAGTGCAAAATGGAATTGTGCAAAAACTATCAGGCCGAATGAAACGTTCTGAAGCTTCCTTTTTTTGTTGAGGTTTCTGCTACAAGATAAAGGGGTCAATTGTGTTATAAACAATTATTTGCAAACAACTAAATTCAATTGAAAAATATCGTTTTTTAGACATTTTTTCGCCATTTTTCGCAAAAATTTGCTACAAAACAAATTAGTTTTGTTTTTTTTTTATTTTAAGTTATAGAAAAACATTTAAGTAACAAAAAAGTTCCATGGCACCAGCATCCTAAAGTGCACCATTTACGAGTTATATCGCTTACAAGGAAGCAAAAAAAAAATTTCCAGCACACTTTGTTGCATAACTCCAGTCCCCAGGTGCCGGGCGAGTGGACTCGGCATGTGCATTATGTGAGTACCCTACCCCAGAGATTAAAAAAATTTCTGACCTGTTACGAGCAACAACACGTAAGCCATAGCTTTTTCCGTTATTCTATTGGCCTATAAGTGATTGTTAATGTTTATTATTTTATTAGGTTAAATAATGGAGATTGGATGTTTGCATAGCATGGAGATATAATTTTTTGATCGAGTGCCTCTTATACTAATGACATGCAATTGACATACGAGTTAACGTGAGATCACATATCACGGCCGATAGTACAGAAATGTCACCAATCAAGACTTTTAGGAGTATTAGTGAACTAGCTCTATTAGTGAACGATAGTACTCTCACCGTAGGTTGTGGATTATTCATTAGTGATGTTATACTGATGCATTAACATTATTATTATGCACAACATCACTATAGCTTAATCAAAGAAATTAGTTGTTGACATAGCTTGTTCTTGGTTAAAATTTTAAAAAAAAGTTATTACAATAAAAATACAACGAAAATAGTTTTATCAACCAAGGTAAACCAAAAGTGAAATGCAGATTTGTAAGTCTAGCAAATATTCTATGTATATGTACTACTTTTTTGAAAATAATTAAAAATCAAGCCCGAAAAAATAACGATATTTGATTGAATTCTGCTACCCAAATAAAATTAAGATTTTTATCAATGTTGTTTTTTCCTACAAAGTAATATAATTATAATTACCTACCAGTTTTAAATCAGTTAAAGTTAGTTCAAACATAAAGATGCTTACCTGAAAAAGAAAACAAATACAAGTTAAACAACTATTATCTGATTCGGTTATAGTTAAATTAAGCATAAAAAATTTGATGACCTAAAAGTCAACTCTTAACAAAATTTAAAGATTTTTTAGCATAAAATTCAATTATTTTAATTATTTCAATAGGTCAATCTCTCTAGATACATAATTGTTTTCGAAATCGTTCATAACTTTCGCATCAAAAGCATTTAAAAAACTACACCGAAAAAAACATGTTCTATTTCAAATTAAATGCATCCTCGCCGTGCGGGTAGATATGGCGAATCGTACTACGAAATTGTTTCAACAACTATACAATTATAGAACGATGTAGTTGAGATAATCACACGTAATATTTATGTGAAAATAAAATGTAGTTCAATTAATCTCAACTATAGTAGTATTTTTTTACCAGCGAATACGAAGATTCGTCGTTGTGTGCATATTCATATGCGCATGTGCGAATATTCAGTGTCTCAGATTAAAATATTAAAAAAAACTGTTGGGGTCCCATTGAAATGGACAAAAAAACGCATAAAATTAATAAATTACTATTGAAATTCAACCAATTATAATCGAAAACCAAAAATTAGTAAAAATATTAACGATTTTGTAGGCAGTATAACAAAATTTTGACAAAAAAAAACAAGTGCGAATAAAATTCGCTCGCCAAGGGTTCCGTGAAGGTAAAAGAACACAATATCAAAAATAATTGACAAAAAGTTGTGTTGTAATGTCTATATATGTCCAGACCATATACGTATAACAAAATAAATGTTTAATCAAAAATGTCAATAGTAAATTATAATCACATACACATATATACATTGATCAAAATTCACACCAAAAATGTTGCTTAAGGTTAAGGTTTAATAGCTGTTTTTGGTAACTTAAGAAAGATTCAATTACACCAGCTTGTAAATAGTTTAATTTGATTATTTTTCGGTCAATCAAGTGATAAAATTAAGGGCGGTGAAGAGGCTTTATATTTAGTATGTATATATTTTTTTTACAATAAAACAACTTTGCATTGCAAAATTCTAAAAAAAAATTGTAATGTTTCTTAAATTATTATAGATTATAGACCAATTGCAATTCTGTCGGTTTTAGCTAAAGTATTTGAAAAATATGTTAACTATAATCTAATAGAATATTTGGAGATGTCACGAATTATTGATGATAAGCAGTATGGTTTTCGTAGAAGTCATGCAACAGGTGACCTGTTAGCCTACGTAACCCATCTGTGGAACAAATCGCTGGAGAATCATGGTGAAACATTCAGTATTTCACTTGATATTTCTAAAGCATTTGATAAAGTGTGGCATAGAAATCTAATTGCTAAATTAAAATCTTATGGTATAGATCATCTTACTGTGTTATGGATTCAAAGTTTTCTTACAGGTCGTCAATTTCATGTTAATTTAGATGGTATCACATCCAATATTTTCACAACCAATGCTGGGGTTCCCCAAGGTTCTGCACTCTCACCAACCTTGTTTCTTCTATACATTAATGATTTACTTATTTCCACAGTGCACCCAATCCATAGTTTTGCTGATGACAGCACATTGCATGCATCACATGCATCTCCTAAATTTCGATCTCATTCTGCAGTCACCACTGATAGAGAGATGTTAATTGATTCTATCAATGCAGACCTAGAGCGTATAATGGAATGGGGCGATCGTAATCTTGTTTCATTTAATCCAACGAAAACCAAACTATGCCGTCTATCACGATTAGAGAGACAAAAAAACTTCCCTATTAAGATAAAAAATGAGGAATTGCATGAGGTTGAATCAGTAAGGCTTCTTGGAGTTGATATTGAAAATAACTTGAAATGGAATAAACATGTGTTCAACCTTGCTAAATCTGCAATGCAAAAATTAGGATTCTTGAGTCGATGTAAAAAGTTTTTCAAACCGCATCAAATTTTGCTGATCTATAAGTCTTTTATTCGTCCATGTATGGAATACTGCTGTCATGTTTGGGGTGGTGCTTGTCAGTCAACAATAAAATGTCTAGACTCTGTACAGAGAAAGGCGATACGGTTGATTGAAAATACCGAACTAACTGATCAGCTTGATACACTCCAGCACCGCAGAAATGTAGCTGAATTGTCAATCTATTATAAATATAACTTTAGCGAATTCTCTTCAAAAGAAATTCAAAACATCCTTCCATCATGTGCGCAGTACAATCGAAGAACAAGAACTTCAGAGTCATCCCACCCATTTGCTGTCAAAATATCTCGATGTAGAACTATGTCCTTCCAGAACGATTATTTTAATAGAGTGGCCAAACTCTGGAATTCCATGCCCGCGTCCGTATTTCCCGATGAATTTGCCCCTCAGACATTTAAAAAAAATGTCAATCGTCATTTAAAAGAATTAGTATAGTTATGTCCAGTCCACACCCTCATTCCTTTCATTTTCCCCATCTCCTTCCTTTCTAGTTGACATGGTATCTTCGGATATTCAAAGAGTCTGAATAATGAATATTTCATATTTAGTGTGCTAAACATGTCTAACTAATTAATAAAAAAAAAAAAAAAAAAATTAAGTGCTCCTTCATATAACACCCCACTCATTTGGGTTAAAAATGGTTTTTTTGCTCTCCCCACATCCATCTCCTAAACACACAGAAATCTAATTATTTGAGACTTCGCTATGATTTTCCTTCAAAATTTACCAATCTTCCTGTCTCTGTGATTTTTTTCAAATTTTTCTGTCAATCATCGTCGAAACGTAGGGGGCGGAATGGTCTGAAAGTTCCACTTTTTTGACAATAACTCAAATATAACAATAACTGCGCACCGCAAAATTCTAAAAATAAAAGCAATGATTTCTAAATTAGGTGCTCTTTCAAATGACACCCCACTAGCTTGGGTCAAAAAAGATTTTTTTACCCTCTCAACCTCCATTCCCTAAACACCCAGAAATATAATTATTTGAGACTTCGCTATGATTTTCATTCAAAATTTACCAAACTTACTAACTCTGTGAATTTTTACAAATTTTTCTTGCTATGGAGAATATTGCGAAATCTACAACATTTACTAAGATGTCTTTTCTTTTGAGTCTAAATTAATTAAAGCTGGTGTACTCTAACCCACATTTTGTCCTCACTCTATTTTTAATTTATATAAACGAACTGTTGTAAATTCACAGTAACCCGATAAATAGTTTTGCAGATGGTAAAACTGCACATATCATAGGTAACCCAATCTTCAAATGATAAAATACATCGTCTCCGCAGAGATGCAGCGCTAAAAGTAAACTAGTAGCTTAAAATACCGATTGAGGTAATCAAAATTTGATCAAGTTTCATTCCAAAAACACAGTTATTTTTTCTATTTTGAAAACTGAGTTACCCAACGATATTTGAATCAATATGTGTGGAGATTAAATACGTTAATGCGAAAGCATTCGTTTATTGGAAGTCACCATTGCAGATGACTTACTATGAAACGATCATTTAATAACAATAACAAAGATCAGGTGTAGAAAACTCCTCCATAAAAGTTAAAAAAATTTTAACTCCACATTAATGTATGTCCACTGTATGAAGTATTCTCGTTAAGTTTGGGCGCTGCATCTTTTTCCATTATGGCTGTCTTGCAGTCTGTCCAAATCATGTTATACGAATTGTGCGTGATCGAAATTTAACAGCAAATCTTGAAGCTTTTAAACTTCTTCGCACTGTCGCTGATCTCGTTGTTTTTTATAAATTTATTCTTTAACTTGTCTTGTCAGTTAAATAGTGCCTGATTAGTAATTGTTTAGAACTCACGCAGTCATAGCGACAGAATGCAAAGGGATTTTTTGTACATTGACGAAAAAATATTAATTTGAACCTATACATAAAATTTTAGAGTATCGAAAAATTTTTAAGAACTGAAATTCATAATATAACATTAGATAGATTGTATTATAACCTATGTCGCTTGCAAAAATATTTTTTTAGCAACTAACTTGAGAAATCGTCATTTCTCAAGCTAGGTTAATAATAATAACAAAACATTACCTAGGTTAATAATGACAAATTTTCCTTTATTTTTAATTGAAATGAACAAAAAAACACAAACAAATAATAATTGCATTCCTTTATTTCGTTTTATTTGTATGAAACTAAACTTCCAGGTTACTTGATATTTTAAGATATTTTAAAAATGCAATGGAAAATGACTAATATCAAAATCTAATCAAAGCAAATATGATAATTAGTGTTAGTAGTTAAAAAAAATTCTATATATACCTCGGTTGAGAAGACTAATAAAGACCTCAAGCATTATATCCCTCGGCGCTACGCGCCTCAGGATCTAAAAGTTCTCGGTCAATAATAGCTTCCTTCTCAACCTTGTTATATAATGTACTATTAAATATGTACGTATAAAGAAGACATAAGTACAATATTAAGAACGCATATACAATATATTTTTTATTTTTATAAAAAAGTTTTTGTTAAAATAAAATTTTTCCAGAAAATAACAAAAATTCCTGATCAAAATAAAATCCCCTGACTTTCCAGAATTCCATACCTGGTGGACCATGAAATGGTACGAACTTGGAGTAGAAATTTAACTAATGTAATTGTTTTCAAAACAAATTTATCTCAAAATAAATAATACATCTCTGTTTAACTTTTTGTCTCATCTTTTATCTCTTGCTGCGTACTATAATCTGTCAAAAATTCATTGGTAAAAAAATTCTACTTTAAGCCTCGTTGACACTAAGATTGTTTACAAGCTACTAGTTGGCGAGTTTAAAAGCTGGCGAGTAGATTCTAAAGTAGCCAACCAATCAAGTTTTTCGGTAGATCTGCTAGTTAGATTGTAAACATGATTACACTAGGCGAGTTTACAAGCTGCTAGTAAACTCGCTGGATAGTAGATTGTAAACTATCTTAGTGTCAACGAGGCTTTACTTCAATTTTAAAAGGAAAATTCATGATATAAATAAGGCCAAAGTCAATTTGTTTCATGGAAATAGTTATTAACTTGATTCAACTACTCCCGAGCAGAAATTTGTCAGGGCTCAAGTAAGGCCCTGATCAGGTTTGCCCTAACCCGGATCAGGCATTGGTAGGGCTGCCTGATTGGGCCCTAAACATGAGTGTAACGCTTTTGCCCTATCAGGTCCTGATTGGGATTACCGGATCAGACCCTGATTGGGATAATCGGATCAGGCCCTGATTGGGATATCCGGACCAGACCCTGATATATATTTATATATTATATACATAAATTAATCAAGTTAAAATAAAAAAATTACAATGGGAAAAATTAAAACATACATACCACCTTAATCACTATTATTATAGTCTTTTAGCCGAGAAGCGATAACTAAAATATACATGAAATGATTTTAACTATATATTTCTAAAATGGATAATACTCTAGTGAATTTTAACCAATTGAAATTTCAGCTAGGGGTCAAATACGAAAAACCTGATCAGGGCCGCATATATTCAAATAAGGTTAACCCTAAAAGGGTATTCTAAATCAGGCCCGGAACAGGCCCACATCAGATTGCCATAATAGGAATTGCCCTTGTAGGACTGACCAGGCCCTGATCACGCCCTGACTGTATTCAGGTTTTCTCTAACTAATTTCTGCTCGGGCTGTTATATTGGATATAACACTTTATATTTTAAATTAACCTCATGCTATTGTCAGAAAAATGTTAACGTGTAGTTGTCCCCAATCACTGTGAAATTGCAAATATTTTTTCTTGTTTAAATAATAAACTATCAACTGCGAGATGAGGTTGTCATTACTTCAATTTTTTTCAGTGCAACAACGTGTAATTAACAAAATTCTCTAATGTATATAGCACGAGATCAATTCATGAAATATTATCGTGGTTATTAGCGCACAACTTACCAAAAATTTTTTCGAACGTTTTCGAAATTTCTTAGAAACAAGTCATATATCAGTTGATTCATAAATGAATGAAACGAAAATATTCAGTATAATCTAAAAATAAATCGCACTTTGATCACCTTAATCTTATATATATTAATATACCGTCATTATTCTAGATTCTAGAATCCTATAAGTGATGAAATAAAGAAATGTATTGGTTAATTTTTTTCATCATTTTATTGGTTATTCAATCAAGATTTGAATGTAAGACATCTGATTTCAGTCGTATATGGTAATCTACTATTAAATAGTATACATACAAGGTGTAGACAAAAATTAGATGTCAAGATCAAAGAACTCGTTATTTAAAATTTATTTTATTCAAGAAATACACGTGATACGTATTATACAAAATCGTGATGCATTTCAAATAAATATATGTAAAATGTATTTAATATCTTAGTATTAATATCAATATGTATATTAGATTTTGTTGTATGTAGTTATAGAATAGATGTAATCAATAAAAAAAAAAAAATCAATAATTAAATTAATTTGCAAATTTGATATAGAAGATACGCTATTTTGATTGACTATAATTATTAATTTCAATATGTATGTATAAAGTGTTGAGTTATCAGCTTAAGTTACTTAGGCAGATATTGGAATTAGACTATCAAATAATTTCTATCCACGTTTCAATCAAATAATTTGTTTTTATTTGATGACTACATAATAGCACATTATATACCGAGGTGATAAAGTAAATTTTCTACATTGAGGTGGATATTAATTCGCGAGAAACGAAGTTTCGAGCGAATTAAGCACCGAAATGGAGAAAATTTTCTTCACCGAGGTTTATATACTATTTTTTTTACTACTTGATATAAAAAATGCACTAAAACTCTTTAATTATTCACAAAATAAAATGTCAATTAATAAGCAAATGGTGAATAAATAAAAATTTTGATTTGGTGAAACATTGTGTATCATATCATTGGATTGCGTATTGGATATTTATTATTCAGGGCTGCTTAGTTAGAAATTTATTTTCAATGAATTTTCTTAAAACTATATAAAAATCACATATGCTTTGCATTAAAAAATATAGCTTTTATTTATTTTTGACATGAATTGAATTGAATTGAAAATCTGTTCAATATTGTTGAGTCAAATTTAGAATTTTTTTAGTCTACAACTCACAACTAAACTAAATTTTTTACAGAATTCTGTTTAACACGAATTAAAATTTCAAATAAACTAAACTATAGTTGCAAAGAAATTTTTGCATTCATTCATTATTTATTATTGTTAAAATAAAATCAAAACGCTTATTATTTTTTAATATATTATTATTATTTTAAGAAGAAACTAACTAAATTCAAAGATGAACTCAGTTAACAAACGAACAAAAATTATATTTTCATTATTTACTAAGGTGCTAAAATACTTATTATTAAGTGTGGGGAATAATTATTAGTAACCTTAGCTGAGAAAAATAACTTTTGTCTTGGGTTTTTGAGTAAATAATTGAAATTTCTCATGCAAGTAGTAAAAAAAAGCATATTATATATGCATATACTAAGGCTGTTTTCTAAACCAAAACTTATTTGAAACTTATTTGTGGAGACTTACTTATTTGAATAAGTAACCTAAAGAGGTGACTTATTTGAAATTTTTTTTCATAGAAAAATCTAATTTGATTTGACAGTGTCATGTTTGTTTACTAAATGATTTTAAGGAATAAAACTTCTTTTTCGATCCGTAAAAAAATTAATATAATAATTTAAAATGAAGAAAATAGTTTTCAAAACTCTTTAATTGATCAAA
Source organism: Diogma glabrata (assembly GCA_963693315.1). NCBI lineage: Eukaryota > Metazoa > Arthropoda > Insecta > Diptera > Cylindrotomidae > Diogma > Diogma glabrata. Next base: position 28,539 of record CAVNZG010000912.1, read on the forward strand.
TTAAATAAATCGTTCTAATTAAATTTATTTTCGAATTTGCTTTTATGTACTGTCAAATTAAGTATGCTAAATCATTTAGAATAGCTTTTAAATACTTATTTAAAATGGCGGTGAATAAGTAAGTCTACATAAATAAGTTTCAAATAAGTCGTCGTTTAGAATACAGCCTAAGTCTAATATGTTAACAAATATTTTTGGAAATTTAATAAAAATGACATTCAGGAGAACTGTTTAATAAAATAGAAAATCTGTAAAAAACGACAAATATATCAAATTTTGCGTTACTACATAAAGTTTGAAGAAATTTAAAAAATAAAAAATTTATTTAAATTTATGTGTGTGTACATATCTTTAATATTAACTGTGTTCGATTCGACTGAAATAACTGAATTTATTCAAAAGAACAACAGCAATTACATACAATATTTCAGATAATTTAGTTACTTCAGTTAAATCAAAACGTAGCTATTAATTGACAAATATAAAATGTTTCTTGAATTTTAGTTGACAAAATCAATATAAAATTGAACAATATCTTTTAATCTCTTCCAAATCTGGAAGAGAATAAAACTATTATTATGGAAAAACGGATTCCATAATAATAGTATTTATCAGTGTTGCAAAACGTTACTCGTAACGTAACGCAAAAACGGAATAACGAAATGAAATAGCGTTATTAGTAATAATTACGTTCATAACGTTTTAAAAATTAAACTACGTTACAATAACGTAAAACGTAACGATAACTCAATATTTTATTTCGTTTTTCGGGTGACTTTTTTTATAATTATGTATATGAAAATCAAAACACAAAAACCGGTTGAATAAAATCCAACTTATCTGCTCTTTATCAATTTTTGCGGACGCTTAAACTACAGATTTTGGTAGTTCTAATGCCCGATTTACAGTCGGTAACGTTAACTTAACGTTAACTTTAACTTAACCCTAACTTAAGACATCTAAAAATTTTGATTTATAGTCGGTAAGAAATTACGTATTCATTGACGTTTGATCTGATATTAATTATGGTTTTGTAATCAATGTTACAAATCAATCAATTCTTTAAAAGTAATAAACTGATTTTAAAATCAAAATTTAAAATAATAAAATTCGAAACATACATTTGATACAAAATTTAAAAATAAAAAAATTTATTTTCATATTAATTTTCTGCTAATATTTGGCTTTAAAGTCGCTCTTTTTATATCCTTTGCATTTTTTAAAAAATAAAATTTTATTTTTATGGACACTTGCAATTAAATATTACTTTTCTTCAGTTTTTATACCAAACGTCAACAAATCCTTAACAAAATCTTTAAGATAGAATGAAATGAACTTTACGTTAAGTTTGCGTTAACGACTATAAATGCTCTAGTGCATTTTCATACTTTATACTCTACGTTAAGTTAACGTTAAGTTAAAGTTACCGACTATAAATCGGGCATAAAATTTTGTACAATTTAAAGTTTATTTTGAATAATTTCAAGTCTGTAGTAGCCGTTTTGCATCACAGGTGTTTTGAATAATTTTAAGAAAGAATATTTTTATGCTGGCCGAGAAATCAATCTGAAGATCTATTAAAAGCAACTCTAATAGTTATAAACAAACTATCAGATTTGTGAAAACTCCTGATAAGATTGCTCAGTTTTTGTAAAAATTAATTATTTTTAATATGAAATGATTTCAAAATATTCGTCGGAGTGATGTGAATAATCCATTGTATAATTCTTTAATTTTAATTACTTCAGTTACATATCTACGCCCGTCGATGATCCCCACGAGATCAAAACTATAGTAGTGTGAATTATAAAAAATATATATACATACTTAAAAATTTTAAAATTATTGTTTTTTAAATTATTTTTATATATAACAATAGTGAATAATAAAAGGTGTCGTTATTAAAATTAAAGAATTTGAAATGAGTCAAATTTTATAGTTACGTTATTTTAAAATTAAATTGTAATGTTTAAAACTCATCTGTTAAACATTACATTTAATTTTAAAATAACGTAATTATAACGTTATAACATAATAAAATATAATATTTTTCTGTTTCATAACGAAATAACGTACCGAAAAAATAAATATACTGTTATAAAAACGAAACGCATAACGTTACGATTTTTTTTTTCGTTTTGCAACACTGGTATTTATTATTATATTGATTTCGATAGATTAATGAACCTATAGATTAATGAATTTAACCTTCAATTGGTCAATCATTCAATTGGTATGATTCAATTGGTCAAATTGTTTTGATTGTATTAAAATTATTTTGAAAATATAATCACTATAGCTTTGATACGTTTTGTTCAAAAATCAAATTTTAAGTTAAGTTCTCTTATTCCTTTTAGTTGAATTTGGGTGATTGTATGGAATAAGTTTTTTTAATCATCAGGATTTTTTTTAATCAGAAATTTGATTTTTCAATTAAAACAATTTAAACAATTTAAATAAGGATTTATTGTTTTAATTGTAGAAAAAGTTTCTATTTTATATAATACATAATTCTTTGTCATAGAGAATAAAGTGGTGTAATCAATTCGTGTTTAATGTATTTTATTCTCTTGCAAATTAAAATTTCTCGATCGTGGCTCGCTTGAATTTTAAACTTTTGCTTAAGAATAAACTAATACATTAAACATTTGGTGTAGTTTAACTTATTAAAATAAATCGTTTCGTCGTTTTTGTAAGCAGATATAAAAAAATTGGTACGCCTTTGAATATCACATATATTGAACAAATAAAAAAATATACATGAAACTGGACTAACAGAAAAAAAAACGCCGCAATTTTATTGGCCAAAAATAGTCTTTTCATTCAACTTTGACGAAAATCTATTTACTTCTGCTTACAAATAACTATGTATTTTAAAGTGGGTAAGCATAACATGGGTCTAAGTGAAGGGGCAATTTGTTACAAAAATGAGTATTAATTATTAATGGTAATTGATTAACATATATTTTGATGGAATAACCGTTAAACAAGATATTTTCTGATTGATCAGAATAAATGAGTGACATGTACACAGTTTTGTTGGCGGCCATATGTGAAACTAAAATATTAAATGGAGCGTGATGAAAGAGGATCAGCCGTGCTGTAGGGGAAACGTTCTTCAAAGTAGTTGAGCTTTGTTCTTTCGTTAAGAGATCTACCTCATAAATCGATTTAAAATAATGTTTTTTCGTTACTTTTTTTTTATAAGCGGTACGGTTCACAACAGTTCTGTATCACAACTGCCGGTTTTTAGCTTCCGGTAAAAAAAAATTTCGTTGCAATTTTTTGTATTTTTTATTAACGCTACGGTCTATAATTATCAAGTGATTATGATGAAATTTATAAAAAAGTTTTCAATTAGTAGAAGAAGATAATGATCAACTTTTAAGCAACATTGAACAAAGTGGCGGGGGCTGCACCATACAACTGCTGACCATACTACTTTTCACTTTGTTTTAAAAGTTTGTTGGGAGCACGCAGACTTCTTTCATCAATCAATTTTGATGGCACTTTGACAAAAGATGAGATTTAAAAAACAAAGGCCTGAGTATTTCTTGGACAATATTGGAATAAGTGGTGGGGGTCGTCCGAGCACCTGTTTCTTTGAAACTTCAATAACATCAGTTCCTAATAATTGATTTTGATTAAACTTGGTATATATACTTAGAGTATCATTTGTAACGGTTCTGCATTCCAACTTCCGTTTTGTCACCTCAGGTAAAAAAATTTAAACTTTTGCTTATGAATAAAATATGTCATTAAACACTTATTGATTAAAATCCTTTTGTTAATTTTGGAAATTTATATGAACGTCGTATGAATCAGCAAATAATGCACAAAAATTTCAAAAAACTGTTTTACAAGCTAAAACTAAACCCTAAATATTGCTTTTTTTAGTAGGAATTCCATTAAAATACACAAAATATTTATTTTTTGAGTCTTTTAAGCGGGTGCTGTAGATTCATAACGCCCCGGTTTTTATGGATGTGTTTATATATCACGTATTCTGTACTTTATAATAACTTTATATCAAAGTAAAGCATAAATAATAAATTCAAAAATTTATTTCTAATAATTTTTATTTTATTTATTTATTTATTCTACACAAAGCCTAGTACAGCCGAATCCAGCACTATATGACCAATGTCGCAATCCGAAAGAATTTAACTGTTTCTAAAATCGACGTGGATGCAGAATCATGCCTATCTGAATCTAGAACTAAATAATCTGAGCAAATGAAAACAATTCCCACAAACCCAATCCGGCTTTGAGCATGATAGGTCACAACTGAAGAAATTGGTAATCAGGATGTTATTAAAATAGGATAAAGATCATTCTTGAATAAATAAACCATTCTTGAATAAAGACACGTTTGATCGATCCTGAGATTTTAAAAGTGTTTTTCTGGTCGTCCCAACGTCGCCATAGCTAGTTTTTGCTTCTATAATGTTTCTCACACAAGTTATACACCACACCTCTTTCAAACTCAAACAGAACAACAAAAAAATTATTCATCCTTTTAATTTAGAAATAATCAAAGATCCAATCTCTCAATACGATTGAGAATGATTGAAATATATAGAACAAAAGTTTAAACAAATAAATTTAATTTCAATTTCAAATGAAATCAACACAAAATTTTTATTCAATAAATATAAAATTAAATAAATCAATGAACAGATTGTCTAAAGTATGTAAAGGTTGGAAACTGTTTTTGTAATTTTCAAATTTGCGTGGCTGATTGTTATGAATATAAAACGAAATAAATAGTACAAGGTCTTACATAATCTATTTGTTAAACCAAGGACTATAATGACAGTTATATGAATTTCCAAGTGAATATGGTTTTATTCTTAGGCGTTTTACGGCAACGAAGGAACAAAAAATTTCACAAGTTTTTTTGATAAGATTCATCAAAAGTAGTCTATTTTAATGGTTCAAATGCAACCTAATGGTTAGTTAATATCTAATAACATCTAAAATACACTTAAAAAAATATGTTCTATTTCCAATTGAAACCAGGTTGTCTCGAGGCGAAACCTGAAATTGATTCGATTTTTGGATTTTGGATTAAATCATTCCTTGCCGGGGTACTATTCATTAAACTTAACGATAAAATTATGGTTAAACTATGGATAATCCGTACATAAACTAACAATTTTTTCATTCATACAAGGAATAATCAATGTTTAGTACAAATTTCATAGATAGTACTTAGTATGTAATTATTATTCCTTGACTAGTCACGATTGAAAATTACACTTAATTATTGCATAGGCTATCCCTTATAGGAATGTTTCAAGCAAATATTTCTCTGGGTGTAGCTGAAGCTGGATTGAACCATATTTCATATACTCAATGACATTTCATGATACAAAATAATTATTTTTATGGGCCAATGTTTCTAATTCAAAATGTTTCCCATTAAGTAAATGTTTGTCAAAAAAATTTGGACTCAAAATGAGTGAAAATCAATCATTCTTTTGACACACTTAAATTAATCAAGCTCCTGGTCTTACATACAAATGCCAGCCATCAAGATTTTTCTACATTCAATCTTACTGCTCATTATTATTTAAACGTTTTTAAGCAAAACAAATATGCAATTTTTTTTACACTTTTTCGATTCATAGAATATATCGTCCCTGCGATTCTTATGACCTAACGCCGAGAAATGAAAGAAAAGTGGGCATACATTTGGCTCTAGATTGTAATACTTGAAATTTAAAAAAATTATAATTTTATATTCATATTCGTGTAGAATTTCTGCAAAAAGAAGACATGTGCATATAAAATTAGGAAATAAGCAACATTGTAATGTTTTGTATTTGCAAAAAAATCTTAGAAGACAGCATGGTAAAAAAACAGGACAGTACGGTTAAAATACAGAACTGGTGGTCACCAGTCATTTTAGCGATCAACCTCGGAATGAGATATAATAAGCTGAATTTTCGTATATACCTTAATTTTGACGTTCTTAAAGTTGCCTCAAAAGTCTCATGAAATCTCGTGTCTGCATCGTAAGTTATTAAAGGTCAAAGGTAACAAAAAACAGTTTTTCGCGATTATGTTTCTATTGCTCCAATGACGTTAACATACTGTTACGAGTACAGAAAAATCTAGACGATTACAGAAAGATCTAGACGATTACGGTCACTTCCAGGAAAATAAAATCAACAAAACACAACAGAAAGTGAATGAAATGATTAGTGTTGTTGTTGTTGTACATGTTCTTAGAATTAAGGTCTACACAAAACAAATGATTTTATGAATCAAATCAACGTAACGTAAAATAATCGAATATTCTAATATTTTCTCAAGGTTTCTAAAAAGTGACCGCGAAATTTCTAGAGATTAAGCAGAATGTATATAAGGAAATTGCCTCTTGTAGTTTTTAATTAGTTTTATTTTAAACCTGCGATTGTGAAGTTAAAATTATAAAAGTGATCTTTAAATTAGTGAATAAAGTTTTAAGTTTTATTGAGTAGAAATATTTTGTGTATTATTTTAAACGTTCTATTATTGGAAATTTCTACAATAAACCGTTGGAGTTTCTGAAGCTGTTGAAAGAATATTCTAGTTAGGAATATTGTTTGCTGTATTGTTTCTTGTTGTTGTGGAACAATCAAGGAGTTGAAGACTTAATAAAACCTGGTGTGTTTGCTAACTAGTCAGTGATCGAACTCGGAAGAGATTGGGAATTGCGTTTATCGAATTGTGAGTTAGGCCAATTCGAAGTAAGGTTAGAAAAACGTAACGATACAATACACAAATTGTAGAACATAAAATTTGCAACAAATTTTACTAGAAACATTTTCTCATGCGCTCAGCCGTTTTTGCGATAGATGGCGGTGAAGTGGTTTTCTTTTTTTCTTGACTCTAATGCTGCATCAGCTGTTTGGCCACAAAATAAACACAAATGTTTTTTAAATCAAACCCTTCATTCCTTTTTTTACGAGGTTCCTGGTTGATGATAAAGGTTGATCTTCTTCTAAGTGTCGTTTCGATGCCGCTATGGAATTTTTACTGATGCACACTTTTCGACACTCAACATGCACATTCACAGAAGTTAAAATATTTAAGAAGTCTATGTGACCATCATTTCAATCGATACTTGCATTTTATCAGTTTTCAAGCCACGCATCACATTAACAAAATCACCTTCTGCAAGTGGTTTCTCACAAATAAAACACTAAATAAGTCATAATTTTCAAAATTTTACTTTTGTCGTTGCCGAGATCGGAAACGAGAATAAACGACAATTATTCAAAGTTCAAGGTAATATTCACGGTTGACCTTTCATTACAGTACTTATGGCTTAGCGCTGTGCGCTTCCCACCTTCTATCGCAAAAACGGCTGAGCGCATAAAAAAATGTGTCTAATAAAATTGGTCGCAAATTTTATGCTCTATAATTTGTGTATTGTATGTCAACGTCATTAGAGCAATAGAAACCGAGATAATCGCAGAAAACTGTTTTTGGTTACCTTTGACCTTGAATAACTTACGACGCAGACACGAGATTTCATGAGACTTTTGAGGCAACATTTAGAACGTCAAAATTAAGGTATATACGAAAATTCAGCTTATTATCTCTCATTCCGAGGTTGACCCCTTTTTTATGCTAAAATGACTGGACTTAGGGTTTCCACGGTTTTCAATGTCGGTATTGAAAACCGGTATTGAAGCAAATTTTTACAATACCGAAACCGCATCACAATACCGGTTTTGTACGGTTTTCAAAATTTTAATTTCAGAAGTTAATAAAGATGGAAATCTGCAAATCTTACACATTCTAGAACAAAAAACCAGAGGGTTGCATAACTTTTGGCGATTAAAACAAAAAAAATTTAGTTTTCTGAAAATTTTCGCCTATAGCAATGCAATAGCAGCACTCTTCTTTTTGTGTTCGAAGTTTGTAAATGAAAGAGAAAAAAATAAAAAAAAAATCCAAGGAAACAAAGGTTATATTCAAACGTTAAATCTTTTATTAATACCTTTGCTTGCTTTCAACCTGTAATAAGGAAATAAATATTTAAATATCTTTTTAAAGCCTACGGCTCGCGCTGTAAATTTCCCCTCCGAGCACAAAAGATTCACTTTCCGCTTTAAATATGTAATATACTATTGTAAAATGTTTAAATTGAATTTTCTAATGTTTTAGCTAAATTTTTAAGATGTTTCATACAAATACCGCGCAATACCGGTATTGGAAAATTTGAATACCGAAAACCGGTATTAGAATTTTTCCGGTATTTTGGAAACTCTAACTGGACTACTGTACCTATATGTGAACTAGCTAATAACAGCCCAAAATCAAGGATTGGCAAATAAATTACTAAATTCACAAATGGCAACTGCTTAGCTAGAAATAGTATTTTCTAACTGGTCATATATCTAACTTTCTCCGGAGCCGTTTGGCTGCAATTCCAAGAAACTATTGAGTACAAACTAATCATTTAAATTGAACGAAAAAACTCCAAGCTTATCAAATCAGTATTAATGATATTATTTTTTAGTTTCTTTTATAAATTATAAAATATATAAATAGTTTATAACTACCTAATTATATTTTTACTAAGTATAAAAATCAAAAATATAATTCATATCTGAAGTAAGAAGTATTTTTATTTCTTTATGAATGAATTTCACAAACAAAAACATTATACGTTTCATACGTTATATATATGTATACGTTTTATTTGTTACATTTTATACGTGTAACATATAAAACGTTTTATACGTGTATATAAACAACCCTGGTTTTTTAATTGCATGTGTACTTCGCTTTAGTTGGAATTTGGAAACGAATATTACAACGTTTTCATATTGAAACTCTACAATTTTGAATATCAAATTAACAAATTTAGGATTGAACACTTAAATAAATATACGAATAACCTAAGACACAATTATAAACAAACATTTAGTTTTGATTAAAATCACTACCGAAATAAAACATCTAAGAAACAATATTTCTAGTTGTCTGTCTAGTTTGAGTTTTGTGTCAGTTGATACAATACAAGACTTAATTGATTAGAACGTTATAACAGCACGGATTCTTACTTTTATGTCTGTTGATTTGATATGCTGTTGTTTTAGTTATTTATAAGGTCCAACGTTCACTATTTGTCCATCGTCGCCTTTCAAAACTTTTTTCTCAATATTTAATATATGTTGTTGGTTTGTTTAAAAACTTTTGAAACTTCTCATAACGTGAATCGCTCGCTTTGAAAGAAAGTTGATGTTTTTATACCGAAATGTCAAAATCTTGACTTTTAATTCTTCAAATGGGAGAAGTTTCGTTTTAACTTTTGAATAAATAAAAACACGTTTAAGTTAATTAATTATATGTATTGAATTATGTATAGTCGAATATCTTAACGCGCTTGACTTTTCATGCTCAATGGACGACGTTTCGAGTCGAGTTCGATTCGATATTCAAGTTGTTGTTTTCCTCTTTTTGTTTTGTTAAGAGTATAGTAAATTAAAAATTGGAATAACTGATTTTCGAATTTTAATGTTTGTTTTTACTCTACAAGAGAAAACAGGCCTCCCGTTTTAAAGTCAGATTGAAAAAAATGGAAAAAATGGAAATTTTTCGCTAAAAAAATGGAAAAAATGGAAAAAAATGGAAAACAAACAATTTAAAATGTGTAATACATAGGGTATCTTAGAATATTACGGTAAAAAAAATCCCTGTTTTTTCAGGTTATCCAGACTCGGTTTTTAATTTTTTCAGAAAATGTTTTAACTACGGTATTTTATAATTGATAGAAAAATTAATAAAAGTGTACATTTATTCATTTGTTAACACTTTTAATCGTTAATATAACAAAAACCTTGACTCGAAAATTTCAGATTGAACGATTCTCGTACATATTGTTTTTAAAATTGAAATAAAATGAATTGTTAAATTATTTTTATGAAGAAATGGAACTAAAAGATTATTTGACTGAATCTGAGTACAAAATAGTTGCATTGCATCTCATAAGTAAACAATATAAAAACAGATAATTTTTAATCCAATAATTCATCTTTAAGTGTTTCAGAAACTAAATTTTTAGTTTTAGTAACTTCATTAACATATTTCTTAAAACCAGGTGAGAGTAAAGAGGCTTGTT
>CAVNZG010000913.1:0-17041 GCA_963693315.1 Diogma glabrata
TTGTCTGGCGCCACTATGATCATCATCAGCGTAAGCGATCATTTGTACTGAGTTTATTGACAAGATATTGTTTTTAGTCGGTAAAGTTTCGTTTAACGGCACACATATTCCAAGGCTAAATTAAAGAGTACAGGAGATAGCATCACCTTGTCTTAAACCGGAGTAAACTTTAACAAAGTTATATTTCGGTCTCTACCCGTACACAGCATTGAGAGTTCTTTACTGTCATTTTGCATAGAGATACCAGTTAACCACAACTTTTAATTGATACTAGAGTAGACCATGAGTCTTTTGGACCTGGTGTTGAGTCTGTGTAGACATCTCTTTTGTACTGAATAGCGTCAAGATATGCCTGATTCATCTAGGGTTTCTGGGAGTGGTTTTGTGGTCGTCAAAGTATTCTCTTGGCAACGCTTCGACTTTCGAGTAAATACTATGACTTATCGACACCTTCATTTATGGTTCCTGATTTCTCTGATATCATTTTGATACCTCTCCTCAGTTTCACCATTACTTAGTGATGAGATGTTAAAATGTTTTCGTTGAATGAATTTTGAACGACTGGATTTGGAAAGAGGAACCTTATCTTGGCCCATATAAGGAAGTGTTCACTTCCAATATATGGACCTGTAAAGGAACGCACATCCAGAACACTTGAAAAGAAACGTGTTCTTACTAGAACGTGATCAATTTGATTTCGAGTGTTTCCATTCGGTGATATTCAAGTCTGCTTATGAACCGATTGATGCGGAGAGAACAATTCTCAAATTATTTTATAATGCAAACTCAGTCAATCACTCGAGTTGAAGTGCAGGCTGTTGAGGCCCACCACATTTCCATAAGAGATATCTCTTCCAACAAGTCACCAAGAATCATAATGAAGTCGCGTATTAGTGTTTGTTTCATAATCTCTTCCAGTGCTAGGTAGAAAGTATCCGTCTCGTCGACGGTCTTAGCTTCAGTAAGCACATGTGCGGCAATAAAAGAAATATTGTTGTATGTACCGCGTTTACGTGGGTAGTAGACCCTCTCATTGACCGGGATGAGTTTCATTACGGCTTCTTGTGTGCGTGCATCAACAATAAAACCAGTACCAAATCCTCTTCGAGGATGACAGTATAAAATATAAAGAGTGACTATCAAAATCGTGTTTTCCTATTATTGACTGTCTAATTTCTTGCAGAGCACTGATATCGTCCTAATTTTCCTGTCTTCGAATATAAAAACCAATTGTCTTAGGTAGGACGGCGTGGACGTCGAATTTCAAAATTCGCTTTACATTTGTAAAATAGAGCACCATAATTGTAATATTTAGAAATAGAAAACAAAAGCTAAAAAAATACCCAGTCTGTTGAAAAAGGCGCCCCACGGCACATCAGTTCATGCACTTTTCCTGTTTCTCCATCTTTACAACATTGTAGCAATATCTTTCCCAAATCTGTCACCGAAACATTTTCAGTTTCAATCTGGAACACAAAAAATGACAAATAAAAATACTCCATAAAAGAAAGAATATAGATTTTGTTTTACTCACAGGTATTATTTGTCCTTCATCCAATCCGTCAATGCTATTATCCAGTATGATATCAGTTGATTTCACTGTCGTTAATATACGATTTCTTAACATTTTGTAAAACCGTTTCTGCAATTTTTACAAATATTAAATTATTTTCAACCATTTTCATAATCAAATTTCGAGTTCAACTTTATTTTGTATATAAAATTCAACATTAATTTATCTCTCATAATTATACAAATTTTTGTATTTCCTTTTGTTTCACAGAGTATAATTAAAATAATTATTTCATAGGAAGGATTCACTAGAGTCAGTTCAAAAAATAACAAATTACTAAAAATTAAAAATCAAAACAAAACTATTTGACAGAAAAATAAATAAGCCGCCATCATGTTCCTTTTCCGTTTTATATTAAAAAAAAACATTTTTGATTTTTATTTTTCGAAAACGGAAGTAAAATTAAATCATTTTTTTTCTTGCAATACAATATTCCGGTTAAACCCATTTTTAATTTTAATCATATAAATAGTATATAATTTTATAAATAAATATATTTTATTATTTACTTACATATAGAAATTTCAATCATTAATATATTATATTTCCCCCGCTAATCACAAAAATTAAAAAAATAAAGAAAAACAATTATTTTTTTTCTTAAATTTCAAGATGGCGGTTGATATGTCATATTTGTCAAAGAAAAAAAAATTATAGACGATCGATAAAGAAGAGATGAAAGTCTGTGTCTTGGATTAATTTTTTTGTTGTTAAAAAAAATTTGTAACGAAATTTTATTTAAAATTTAGAGGGAATATTTATAAATTTAATTGAAACACATGAAAATTTATTATACAAATTTATGTATTTATTCATCACCATTTTCATTTAAGCATATATGTTTATCTAAATAAATTAGCATAATTTTGAAAATCAGTTTAAATATTAATACGTGTATAATTTAAACATTATCAAATTAAATCTAACCTAGAGCCTTTTACCATATATTCATTAAAGTTCATCTATATTCAAGGCAAATGCAAATATTAAATGTGTATTTGTTGATAATTTAAAACAACAATAATTAGAATGACATGATAGAAATGTTTTAATTTTTATCAGTCATACATAGACTTTAATTGAATTTGTTCAGAATTATTTATTATTACTAATCTTTGTTAAAAATTAAATAACGTGTTTGGAATTAAAACTGTACTGTGCTATCTTGAATTGATCACTAGAAGAATGAATGATTCACTATCTTATCTCTATCTATAAATTAATTAGCTAATAAAATCTAAAAAAAATTTACGTTAACAAAAAATTTGATATAGTCGTTGATATTCTCTCTGGCGTGTTTAAATGTAAATGATGAGTTCCAGGCACTTTTTCATATATTAAATTAACGTTGCTGTTTAGAATTTCAACAACTTTTTCAAAAACATCTGGAGTTTCAAATTCCATACCAGGTACACCTCGGACAATCAATGTATCACATTTTATTTTATTTGTATAAGCAGCTATCTGTTCGTACGACATTAAACCCAATAACGAAACCTTCAGTCGAACATCTCGTGAAAAATGATATCCCGTTTTTGATAAATGTTTAGGCGCTGGTGCCATTCCCCTTTTCATTAATACTTTAACAGATTCCCGTGTAACGCTGCCTTCATATGCATCAACAACTAAATCAATCATTTCATCATAGTCGTAGCATGGCATTTTTGATTCGTGCAACGTTTCATAATACAAAAACTTATCAATATAATCTCCAGTTAAATTTGAAATTCGAGTTGGATCACGTACAACTGGTCCTGCAATATCAATATTTATGAGTTTTCTTACATCCTTCGGAAACGATGCTGCATATACAAAAGACAATGCACCGCCAAGTGAATGACCCATTAGTATCATATTCGACCAATTAAAATATTTAACAATGCGACGGATTAGAACGACACCGTCCCAAAATAGATAATATTGCATTCCTTCGGGATACGGTGAAGATTTTCCATGCCCGGGCAGATCAATACACAATATTGGAATGTCGTCAGGTAGGAGCGGGCATAAGTTATCAAACGTTCCGGCATTATCTTGCCATCCATGCAACGCTAAAATTGGTTGTTGATAACGAGTACCCCACCATTTACCTTAAAATAAAGAAAACAAAATAATTGTTTTAATGACCTTCTAAATTTTTTATCAATTAGGGTTTATGCAATTGTTTTTAATAAATCAAAAAGGAAATTATGGATTTTAGTTAAAACTTACCAGCAACATGTCCCCATGGAACTGGAATTGAAACTTCTTCCCAACGTCTAGAGCAATCATCTGATTCGTCGACTTTAGAAATTCCATCTTTAATAAAATAAAAATTGAGTTTTTATAAAAAATAATTTCATTTGCTTTCTTGAAATAAACATACTCAATAATGCACTTTGTTTGTCAGACATTTTTAAGTTATGTAAAGCAAATTTAATTTAACAAAGTGCAATGATGAAACATTCAATAACTATTTACTGCCACCAACTATCACCGCGATGAGACTAATCATATGCAATCTACGTTTACACAGAAGTCAATTTTGACATTCCCAACGAATTTCATTTCTACAGTGGAAAGTTTCTATACCTTTTCCATAGGAAGACTACACTACGATTCTATCTCGATTCTTGCTATACAATTTTAATGACTTTTGATTGGTTAAATCTCTGATGAGACTGCCATCTATAAACTAATTTTACAGAACTGAACTAACACAAGAAAAACGTAACAACAAACATTGTATAACTTTATAGTTTAAACGTGAAAGTGAAGGTAAAAAAATTAAGTTCCAAAACTAAAAATACAACGAACGAAAACATTCAGGCTTACAAACTTTACTAAAACTAGATTTTTTGCTTTTTAATTACAATTTTGTAATTTTACGCTTTTTTGATTAAAATTTATTGTTTAAAATAAAAATATTTGCTCAAATTTTTACAGAAAGTCGACAACAATGGCGAATGATAAACGATTTAAGTTCTGGTAAGATTGAACGTGGAAGACGTATCCAGGGAAGAAAGCATTTATAAAAATTTAAATAATTTCTTAAATCATCTTCATATTAAACTAAAATAATTTTAAAATTTATTTCAATAAATTAATTTTATATTTTAGTAAATTTTATAAATTATTTTTTTTTAATTTATTTTATTATTAATTTTATAAATTATTTTTAGATACATTGCAAAAAACAAAATGATGAATATGCTATACCAACAATCGTTATAAAAACATTACAAAAATAACATTTAATTTAATATTTTGGTTTTCTAATTTTTAATAAAAATTAAACTGAAACTATATATTAACCAACTAACCCTAAAATATGTACTTAGAAAAAATTTATTAAAGCTGTAACTAGATTTAACTAAACGAAAATGTGTTTTTATTATTTCAATGTTTTATTCGATTTCTACCAATAGAATCGTAGGTGAAAAATAACAAAATTTCTATAAAGAATCGCTAAAGAAAATAGACTAAATTTCACTACGGAATCGTTGGGGAATATTCCATACCGATTCAAGTGGTAGTACTACATGATGAATCGTAGTAGAGCATTCGTTCACGAATCTGGCGGACATTTTATTTTTTTGCATACAAATTTCCATTCCTTTTCCATAACGATTCTACACCTCAGAGAAGAAGTTTCTTCAACGATTCATGAACGAATCGATAACATTTTATTCGCTGGGTTAGATTGCTTGATGTGATGATTGAATTTTTTTTGTCGTACAATTAGTTGTATAAATTTTTTATGTTTAAAAATAAAAGAAATTAATTTGGTTCAAAAATTTTTATTCAGTTTGAAAGAATACCAATATTTTCACACATTTTACCAATGTCATCATAGGATACATATTCTGCTGCTAACATAGCATTACCAATTGCTATAGTTTCTTGTACATTACGTCCTCGAATCCAAATTCGGCCATTCATTCCGATCGCAATCTCATATGGCATTTCAAATTTTAATTTATCTAACAGCGGGCATTTATTGCTTAATAACTTTCTCACCAAATTAATGCTACAATTAAATACAAAACCGTCATGTAAAACTCCAAGATTTTCCTTCCGTCCATATGAATCAACACATACTAATTCTGGTTCTAAATCACGATTGGCAATTAAAACTTTAGCATATAGTGTGTCACCTACATTAACATCAGGACGATTTTTCTTTGATGCACCTTCGAATGCTAAATACGAAAGGGATGCTGGTTCACTAGATCCAATGTCAACACGGAATACATCGCCTGCTTTTGCTATTACAATTCCAACGACTGGTTCATTACGTACAGGAATATATCGTTTCTGATAACTATCTATATAAAATACATTGCCTTTTTCCTTTAATACTCCACAACGATTTGCAATTATATCGTCGTTATGTTTACGCAAACCGGGACCAATTATAACTTTTTTCTTAATTTTCTTTGATAAATCAATCGCTTCATGTATTACATCTCCCGGCATTACAATTTTGCTAGTATTTTCATCGTCACTCATTTTATATTGATGTCGATTTACTAAACTTTTAGGTTAAAATGTAATGTGAAATTTTAGAATGTCAAAAATTTCAAAATAAAAATATGACAGTGAGTAAGTTTATGGGTGCGTTCCACTAAGCGTTCACAACGCTCAAAATGACGCTCCATCCGTTCCACTTGACGACGACGGTCGTTGTGGTCGCGGTTAAAACGTCACTAATGACGTCATAATTTTCGCTCACATCAAGCTCACAACGACCCATGTCAAAAGGTGGGTTGTAGTGAGTGTTGATAAGTTTGCGGCATTTGTAAAAATTCAAAATGGAGAAAACAAGTATAAATTTGTACGATTCCGAAAATGATTATTTAATTGAAGTGGATGTTTCTAAGGAAGATGCTGAGCGTGCGACCAAAGGTAAATATATGTTTAACAAGTTTAGTGAAATTAATGGAGGTTAAAATCAATAGCCATTTAAAAATTTTTCTTCATTTTACTATAATATAAACTTAGGTTATGTTATTATAAATAAAAAAATGTTCATTATCATCGCAAATTAATTTTTTTTATAGACTCAGGATTTGCTGCAATGTTATTCAAACAAGCAATTGATAAGGCTACATTTGATAATACTAATAGTGATAATAATAATACTGCGGATACTGTTGATTTGACAGTATCCGATTTTGTGGATTCTGAAATGCAAGAATCTGAAAGTAATAGTTAATATTAATAAATAAATAAAATAATTCATGTGTGTATTTCAGTTTCTTTATACAGGTGGAGTCCACCGTGTGTATTGTTTCTGTTAGAAACATTCAAATCATTAGAGAAACAATTCAGCAATGGGAAGTTGTCACAAAAAAAAGTATGGGAAAGGGTATCGGAAGAACTATGCCTTAACGGGTATAATGTTACAGGACCCCAATGTTCTGCTAAACTACGAAGCTTGAAAAAGTCTTACAAGTCAGTGAAAGACCACAATAACAAGTCGGGAAATGATAGGAGGACCTGGCAGAATTACGAAGTGAGTACAAATTTCTTATTATGATAAGATAATTCAATTTTGTATAACAAATAATAATAATAAATTTCTAATATGCATATTTTTTTAAATTATTGTAATGTTAATACTTTTGCTAGATAATGGATGAAATATTTTCCAAAAAGGCGTGGTGCGAACCAGTTGGAGTAGCATCTTCATCTGGTTTATCAACTACCAGGACAGAAGGATCTGATAGTGGATGCACAATGAGTAAGTTGATTACATTAGATAGTTTCATTTGTAATGTAAAAATTTATTTTAATTCCAGAATCCAATAAAACACAAATCTCCTCGCTATTAAAAAAACGTCTTCAACAAAAAGAAGATCATGAAAAAAACAAAATGCAACGGCACAAGGAGCGTATGGAGATGGACGAAAAATTTTTAACGGTCCTAGAAAAAATTTCAAATAAGTAATTTAATAATAAGTACCTAATTTAAAATAAAATAAACTTTTTATATTTGAAATAACTGAAGAATAAATAAGAAATGAAATTAAATTTCAGAAAAATTATTTGTGTGATTTTTTAAATATTTTTATTAATAAAATACAAGAAGCGAACAAAAAAAATATCAAAATAAAAAATGAAATTTTTTTAGAATTTTTATTACAATTCTTTAATATACACAAATTACTTTGGTTTGAAAGACCTATGTATTACATTCATGAGCTCAAAGTGAAATTCTTAGTTGAGGTCCTAGGAAGCTATTCTGATTACAGTTGATAAAGTTTGTAATGAATTTGTATCATCTTTACAAGGAATTCATAATAGCATCTTTTTTAAGAACTCCTGTATCACGTCTTCCTTCACGCGAATAGATTCTATTATTTTCTGAATTAGGTTCTGGTATAGTGATAACAATTATTTCATCTTCTCTTAATATACATATATTATGAATTACACAGCATGCAACAATGTACTCTGCCATTAAATCTACCCTTGTCACAATGTAATAAACTTCTCATTCGTCCTTTTAATAACCCGATGCATCTTTCAACAGTCACTCGAGCAGCTGATTGTAGATAATTATATTTATTTTGTTTCTCAGTTAAATGTCCATTATCTCGATAAGGAGTAAGTAAATGCTGATGTATTTCATATGCAGAATCGCCTAGAATATGACTGTTTTCAGGGAATGCATCATTGTCATTTAAGTAATCTGCAACTTCTGACAAACGAAAAACTCTTTGATCGTGAACAGAGCCAGGATGTCCGGCATAACAATGGCATAACAGACCCTTGTGGTCACATACGAGTATGTGACCACAAGGGTCCGGCATAACAGACCCTTGTGGTCACATACGAGCTGCAAGAAAATAGAAAATGTATGTAAATCAGTATTTATTAATTACAACAATTAATATTTCCTTAAAAATATTATTACTAGTTACTTAAAAATATTGCTTCTCAAGATGGACGGGTCAACGCCCCAGAACTACTCGGAACACAGTTCCGACCAAGGACCATCGCAACAATTTCGACGAAAGATGCAACTCCGTCGTATTAGATGATATATTTAACTAACTCCAACTATTAGATGATATATTTAACACCAATCTGCCAGGTCTAATAAAGCGCTGGTTGTGCAACTACCTAACAGGCCGACAAACATACGTTGAGTTCCGTAACTCCAAATCTAATATGAGAGTACTCAAACAAAGAGTTCCACAAGGTGGAGTTCTCTCACCTTCGCTATTCAATCTCTACCCAAGCAGCTTACCTACACCACCAGAAGGAATAACCATCACGTCATATGCAGACGACTACACGGTGCTTGCAATAGGGAACCACCTGGAACAACTCACTAATGCTCTCAACACCTACCTTAACAGCATAAACGAATGGTTTAAAACCAAAACTCTAACGCTGTCTACCGAAAAGTTCAGCTTCTTAAGATGGACGGGTCTACGCCCCAGAAGCACTCGGAACCCAGTTCCGACCAAGGACCATTACAAAAATTTCGACGAAAGGTGCTACTCCGACGCTCCATTTTTCTCCATCCATTTTTTTGGATAGAGAAGCAACTGGCACTGTCCTCACTGCTTCAAATCCTCCTCGTCATGGCCAGCATTGAAAGAAATCCTGGACCAAATAAAATATGGCATTGTGCAATATGCAAAAACATTTTAAATGCAAACACTACATCAGTCCAGTGTTATAGCTGTAAAGAATGGTGTCATCTTAAGAACTGCTCAGGCCTTGCAACACATAAGCAATGGAACAAAAACTACATAGCGCCATGTTGCTATGCATCAAGTCAACATACAAATACGAGCTCGCAACATAACACAATGCGAATGAACACACATCCGGAAAATCCAAGTGATGTGAAAATTATGCAGTTAAATTGTAATGGTCTCTTAAACAAACTCGATGACATCAACAACTTTATGTATAAAAACAATATTCTAGTCGCGGTTTTACAAGAAACCAAATTAAATGTTAAATCTAAAATTAGTGATAGTATCTGTGATTATAGAATTATAAGACTGGATAGAAGGAAGGACAAGGGTGGTGGCCTTGCCTTTATCATACACAAAACCATTATCTACCGTACAACCACATTCCCAGCAGTACCGGGAACTGATAAACACCTAGAACAACTGGGTATTACAATAAAATCCGGGTATACGGAGATAAATCTAGTCAATATTTATATTCCACCAGTAAGCAGCTGTGATATAGGTTATGAACCGTCCATAGGACATTTATTTTATACCAAAGACTGTCTAATTCTCTGTGATATGAATGCTCACCACGATCTATGGCACTCACACTTGAACACTGATTCCAGAGGTGAAAACATTGCTGATCAAATTGACGGCTCCAACTTTGGAGTACTCAATGAACCACAACCAACAAGAGTAACAAGTAACTCATACTCTTCTCCAGATGTCTCACTTGCCAGCATGTCATTAATGCCAAT
This sequence comes from Diogma glabrata, assembly GCA_963693315.1. Classification (NCBI taxonomy): domain Eukaryota; kingdom Metazoa; phylum Arthropoda; class Insecta; order Diptera; family Cylindrotomidae; genus Diogma; species Diogma glabrata. Next base: position 10,017 of record CAVNZG010000913.1, read on the forward strand.
TGCTGAATGGAGAACTGAAATTGCATTGGGATCAGACCATGTGCCGATCATAATCAACTTAAGCCGTTCCTTAAACAAAATGAAATCCGAGGAGAAGATATACATTAATTTTAACAAAGCAGACTGCGATAATTTTACCGATTTTACTGAATTGGAATTCAGTAAGCAAGTTTTACCAATTGACGCCCTCTCTGGGGAAAGAAAATTCAGGGAAAATTTTAACAAAGTTAGATCTCGCTTCATTCCAGCTGGCAGAATACAAAATATTAAACCAAACTTCCCACAAGAAGCTTGTGTACTGTCCTCGCAAAGAGATGACATCCGTAAGGCAGATCCAACTGTTTCTAGAATTCCGGGCCTGAACAACCAGATAAATAAACTAGTAATGGAACACAAATGTAACAAAACGCAGCTTTACGTACTGCAACCGGATGTCACTTGATGGCGCACCGAGATCACCTACACGAGGAATTTAACATATTGCCGGTTCGTGAACACAACGAAATGCTTACCAAACAATATCTTTGGTCCTGTCATAGAGAGCAGCATCCCTGCAATGACACCTTATCCATGACAACACCACCTAGAGACATAAGGACTGCGAAATGCTTCCTACAAGATGTTCAAAACAACCAAAACATCGGTAACATCGATGAGCCTACTTATCAGAGAGGGTTGAAAAATCTATATAGAAAAGCCGTTGAAGACACAATAAAGAACTACGCCCCGACTCGAGTTCTTAATAGCAAGCCACCACAAGTCGCTGCCGAAGAGGTAAAACTGCCACGCAGCACCAGTACCATCCTAGCGCAGTTAAGATCCGGCTGGTCTCGCATCTTAAATAACTACATGAGTAGAATTGACCAAGAAATTGTTGACAAGTGTCCCATATGTGAGGGCACGCCACATGATGCAGAACACCTATTTAATTGTCCAGGAAAACCAACCAACTTGACGAAGGAAGATTTATGGTACCGCCCAAGAGCAGTAACAGAGTTCCTGAATCTGGACTTGGAGCCGAAGGAGTAGCACCACACCGTCACTACAACAACAACTTAAAAATAATAATTTTTAAATACCTGTAACTGAATCGAATGGAATCCTTTCCGATTGATATAATCTACCGCATTTTGTTTTGGTGCATTTATACGAATGTGAGTACCAACAATAGCTCCTATTGTTTTAGGAAAACCACTTCCTCTTTCAAACCCACGCATAACTTCCATGGCACGATCGCCTGTAGGCCATTGTATAAATCTTGAGGCTCTTATAAATAGAGCATGACAAACTCTACGTACAGCTCTTACTGCAGTAGCTCGTCCTACGTTAAATCTATCACAAACTGACCTATAATAAGAATTAAAAATATGTAAAGTTTAGTTTCATACTTCTGAATTATAGTATGTAGTTTTATGAAAATTTTACCTATAAGAATCCGTCGTAGCCATTTTCCAAAGAGCTACCATCAATTGAAGGCGGGAAGGAATTGTTGGACATCCTGGGACACGCCGAACTAAATCTGGTTGTATTAGTTCATGTAAATAATTGAATGTATTCCTTGAAAGTCTAAAAAAACAATGAGGTTATGTAAAAATTTTTAATATCTATGACAGAAAATTATTTACCTGAAATGACTTTTGAATTCTTCATCTGAATAAAGATTAATGACGTTCGCATAATTAGTTATACGAGGCCTTAGTTTTCGCTTTTCACGATAATAGTTAAGGGAAATTGTATTCCACTCTTCATCTGAAGATGAACTACTTTCTGACACATTATTGCGACGCCTCATCATATATTCTACTGCCGCCGTAAAAGACATTTTGATCGTATTTAAATATACTAAATGAAATATAAATTTGTTTTTTTTTAAATATAAATGAAGGAAAAAACACGTTCACGCACAATGAAAAAATTTTACTCATTAAGCTGGGTACAGATCAATAAAAATTTACGTTGTGTGGGCTGTGCGTGTTGTATTTTGTATGCGCGCGTTCAGTATAGACGTTCTGCCACACACAAATATTTTCGCCACACACAAAATACACAAACCATACAAAGTCGGTTTTCTCGCGAACATCAAAGGAATTTGCGCCACAAAAAATTTGTATGTGGACGTAAAATTTTGTGTTGAAAAATTAACAATTGACGTTTGTCATTTATAAGTTTATTAAATAAATCGAATGCAAAATCATTAAATACGTTTAGCTGAAATTTGTAAATAAACATTGATTAAACTAAATTTGCATATAAAAGGAATTCAAAGTAAGTTTTATAAACATACATGATATTTGTGTAGTGATATTGATTTCGCGCAAAAATACCACACACAGATGGAACAAGAAGTACAGCGCGCACAATACAATTATTTATTGACTGTGTGTTGCAAATTTGCGCCGTAAATATTTGCGCCGTACAGTAAATTCAACGCACACGTAAATTTTTATTGATCTGTACCCAGCTTTAGATTTGTGCAGCTTTTTGTTATTATTTAAATGTCAAATTCGCCATTTGTAATTTTGACATCAACACACAAACGATTACATTATCCATTCCACTTGCGTTTACAATTACAACGCTCAGAAGCAAGTGGAACATTAAAAACAGCGGTCGTGGGCGTGATCGTTTTGAGTGCTTAGTGGAACGCACCCTATATGTACAAGAAGTTGACACAAATGTAATAGATTTTATTAAATCTGGCTGCGGTTTTACCGCAAACAAAAGAACCGGTTCTTATATTCGATTTAAAAAAAATTTCGTTTTTGAAAGTTCTATTGTTTTTTTCGAGCAAAAGATCTTTCTTTGATCGGTCCTGAAATTTTATAAATAATTTAAGTAATTTAAACATATTAAAAGAAAATGGTATGACGATTTTCGATCGACGATTTCTTATAGTTGCTACGTACAATTAAACACAACCTTCGTATCTGGTTTATGTATATACAATTTATTTGTAAACTATAGTTTTGTTATTCACAATTTTAATTTAATTATAATCGTATCGAGAACTTGGATAAAAATTATGTATTTAGAGTGAAGGAATATTTTTTACATTTTTACCGCCAACCAAAATGACAAAAAAACTATTGCATTGAACTAAATTTGATGTTCGAAAATCGAATTGATTAAATTTAAATTAATTATAATTTATCGTATGGGTGGCGTGAATATGATTAATAAGTATAGCAGATGGTTCATGTCACGAGTATGGTCGTTAACTGATCGTGTGATCGTTTAAGTTTTGTAGTGATTAATTATTTAGATTTAAATATATTAACCACTACAGGACAGGTATTTCAAAATTAATTATTATTATATTTGTATAAAAAGAAATATATGTAATATAGTTTTACTAACTAGATATGGCAGTGATAAGGCGTGCTATACACCTGAGCTAAACTATGCGAAATATGCGAACTATGTTTTTAAAAAAGTAATGTTTTAATGCGAATAAAGCTTTTTAAAAAAAATGTAATGTTTCCGTTTTTCTTTTCTTTTTTAAATGTTTTGTTTCCGTAATGTTTTTTTCTATAATTACGTTACATACATTATTTTTTAAAAACATAGTTCGCATATTTCGCATAGTTTAGCTCAGGTGTATAGCACGCCTAAAGTTTGTATTTCAAATAAAAGAAACTTCTTTTGAATCTAATGCCCGATTTATACCGATATATGAATCTAATGCCCGATTTTTGAATCTATAATGCCCGATATATATTTAGACTATAGTCGGTAACGTTAACTTAACGTTAACTTTAACATAACTGTAACTTATAAAGACGCGTATGCACTTGAAAATAAATTTTATTTTCGAAAAGGTGTATTTATTTCGGAACGAAAATTAAAATCTACAAAATGGAAAAAAAATCTGCATACATTTAAAAAAAATCTACGTAAATGAAGAACATTTGTAATACACACTTAAAAAATCAACGCTATCAACAAGTATAACACTGTCAAATTGTCAAACATTCAATTTATTTTCATTTTCCGTACGAAATAAATGGAACTACATTTATTTCGCTTCGTAATTTGAAAATAAGAAGTCTCCACGGGTAGTCATGACATCTATTGACAGGTTCGTTTTTCACTATTTCTTATTTTTAACTGCATACTACTTACGAAATGCAAACCGAAAATTTTTTCGTTTCCTTTTATTTTGGTTTTTTTTACATAGATTTTGTATGGGGAAAATAATTTATTTTCAAGTGCATACGCGTCATAAGGCACTACAAAATTTTTATTTATAGTCTGTCAGAAATTACGTATTCTTTGACGTTTGATTTGATATTAATGTTGGTTTTGTAATCAATTTTATAAATCAATCAATACTTTAAAAGTAACAAACTGATTTTAAAATCAAAATTTAAAATAATAAAATTCGAAATAAACATTTGATACAAAATTTAAAAATAAAAAAATTTATTTTCATATTAATTTCATACTAATATTTGGCTTTAAAGTCGCTCTTTTTATATCTTTTGCATTTTTTAATAAATAAAATTTTACTTTTATGGACACTTGCAATTAAATATTATATGTGTTATTATGGTTTTCCATATTATTCACTGTTTGTGTGCTTCCCGCTCAACATGAATATCGGAAAGATATCTTAATGCTATCTAAAAAATTATGTCTTTTAAAACTCAGAAAATTGTCATTTTTTGACAGCCTTTTGAGGAGACCAAAAGGATGTTAACTACTGTCGACATTTCTATGACCTAAAAATGATATCATCTTGTCAACATTTTACCAACAACCAATTTTGTTATAAAATAGTATTTCTAAAATTTTTAGAATAAAATTAATTAAATAAAATTTAATAAACTTAATAAAATTAATAAAATAAAATTTAATAAAATTAACTACAATAATAATAATTATTTAATTATACTAAAAACAACACAATTTTTGAAATACAAATCAGTTGTGTTCAGCTGTCATAATATGTCAAAATGAAACGAGCAAGCCGCAAATCTTGTACCACATCATCGGGTGATGAATGGTGATTGATGAATCTGTATTGAGTAAGTATCATTATTGGGTGAGTATGATTAATAGTACCTAATACATAAATTAGAACGTAAACTTTTTATTTACTCTTAATGTTGAAAACTACTTTAAGCTTATTTATTATTTAATTTCTAGAATTTAACCGGAATAGGTATACGAAAGATTTACTCATCACTATATACTCATCATACTAATCTTGCAAAAATGGAATACTGCGGGCGATCCCAGCATAGAAGTAGTAATCAAAAACAGCGGCAGACCACTGCAGTAATATTAAAACATTTTTTTATTTGTAATTTCATTGTATAAGAATTAATTTATTTTTAAATTTAATAAAACCAAAATTAAGTATTATGTTCAGTAATGATTTCAATTATTTAAAAATAACCTAAAATTTAAACTCCAAAATCTAATATCTTTTTGATATCTCTAATATGCTATCATTCGGAGCTCAGAAAAATGTTATGTATCTGATATCTTTTTGAAGAGATCTAAAAGATGTCAGCAGGTGGCGTATTAGAGGGTTTTCTGATATCTTTATGTTATCTTTGTGATAAATATTTTGGATGTCAGATCTAAAAACGGTCACCTTTAAGAGCTCATTATGATAGCTTTTTGCCGAACGGGTTTTGTCACTTTTGAATTAAAATGCAATATTTAAACATATACTTTTTACTGTTTATTTTTAAATTTATTTATAATAATATAAACTTCCTTATAGTAACAATTTGATATTTTGTTTTTTATTTTAAAGAATATCGATTTCGACTTACGTCATCCTCAGTAATAATTTAAGAACTGAGGATGACGTAAGTCGAAATCGATATTCTTTAAAATAAAAAATAAAAATCAAATTGTTACTATAAGGAAGCTTATATTATTATAAATGAATTTAAAAATAAACAGTAAAAAGTATATTTTTAAATATTGCATTTTAATTAAATATTAGTTTTCTTCAGTTTTGATACTAAACGTCAAAAAATCCTTAACAAAATCTTTAAGATAGAATGAAATGAGCTTTACGTTAAGTTAACCTTAAGTTTTCGTTAACGACTATAAATGCTCTAGTGCGTTTTCATACATTTGTACTTTACGTTAATTTAACGTTAAGTTAAAGCTACCGACTATAAATCGGGCATAAACCTTCTAATATCTTCTACCTTTGAATAAAAACTTTCTAACTGAATATGTGAGCCAGCTATTCTTTTATTCGTTTGAAAAGAACTACCTAGCTCTTATTTTCGCGGTATGACGGTGGTCGCTCTCAAATCTGAATGCGGATACATCATAGCCACTTTCCAAGCGAGTGAATTACTGAAGGAATCGATCGAAATCATTAAAAATAGCGGCAAAACAACAGAAATATCAATTTTTTGACTTTGAAAAAATACAAAATTTATACACAAACAGATATGTTTATTTATTTATTTATTAGATGATGGCAAACAGGCCGAGACCTAATTCTTGCCCAGAAAGAATTCAGTTATATTATACAATAAGAATACAGTAAGAATATACAATATTTAAAGATATATAGGAATTATACAAATTATATAAATTGATAGATGTAAAATAAAAATTAAAATATATATATATATATATATATATATATATATATATATATATATATATATATATATATATATATATATATATATATATATATATATATATATATATATATATATATATATATATATATATATATATATATATATATATATATATATATATATATATATATATATATATATATTGTTACGTTTTTCTAACCTTACTTCGAATTGGCCTAACTCACAATTCGATAAACCTAATTCCCAATCTCTTCCTGAGTTCGATCACTGATTAGTAAGCACAAACACCAGGTTTTATTAAGTATTCAACACCTTAATTGTTCCACAACAACAGGAAAACAATACACCAAACAATATTCCTGACTAGAATATTCTTTTAACAGCTTCAGAACTCCAACGGTTTATTGTAGAAATTTCCAGTAACTCAACGTTCAAAAT